>VYZR01059392.1:63915-133290 GCA_013400675.1 Oxylabes madagascariensis
ATTTTTGAGTTTCAGTCAAGATTTCTGTGGTTGTATAAAACTGTAACTAATCGCCCTTAGCAGATCAGGGGGATGCTGCTGGTTTCTGCAGCGTGCACTGCTTCCTTTTTGTACAAATTGCCAAATGTCTTTGTTCTCTGAAGAAATATATATACTACTCAAGAGAAGATATTAGTGACTTAGGCAAGTATCTTCTTCTGTATACTACTCCCACCCAAACAAGAGGCAAACAGTAGANTTTCTTTGTTTTAAGAAAAGTCTTCAGCATTTCTAGCATCTCAGGAAGCTGAGATCTGTTGCACTGAAAATCAGTCACCTAAAATACCAAGATGCTTCTAGACAGTGTTCCTGAAGCCTACAGAGCAGAGGAAATATTACAGCTGTTTAAACCCGGGGAACTGAACATGGGAGAGTTTGAATTGGTAATAAATAACCAGCTGAACACAAAGCATTGGAGAATCTGGGTAGCCTTTTGTGTTCTCATGAGATTATGGGTATTAAGCTCCCCTATAATGGTAATGCTATTAATTCCACTTCTGCCAGTGTCACTGAAAACAGCGAACCCCTATTGTTCAAGCCTTTGCAACTCACAGACCACGCTGGGAACACCTGATTTGGGCAGAACTTGCCCTTGCTAAGCAGTCAGGAATGCCTTTTGGGGAACCTTTTTTCTTTTCCCTGCTCTTCAGTTTGTCTGCTCAGGTGGTCTTATTAGCATTAAACTGTTGTCTCGGTGTTACTCATCTGCTGTAATATTTCCTCTGCTCTGTAGGCTTCAGGAACACTGTCTAGAAGCATCTTGGTATTTTAGGTGACTGATTTTCAGTGCAACAGATCTCAGCTTCCTGAGATGCTAGAAATGCTGAAGACTTTTCTTAAAACAAAGAAAAATACTTTGTAATTTCTGAACTGCTTCAGCAATTTTGCAATTAAACTGTGTCAGTTTAATTAGTAAATGTTCTCAAGGACTTGGTGAATAGTGAGATGCAATTACAAGTCCACTCACAGTTGATGGGAGTTCTGATATCCAAGGCCACAAGCTTTCATTTTATTTGCCTTCTAATTTTTAGGATAGTTTTTACTTCTTCATTATAAAATGATGATGCTAATGATCTCTTTACATGACAAAAGGTTAATAACATTGTGTCTCTGCTTGCGGCTGTTGTATGTTTCTCCTGCAACCAACTTTATTGGGGATCAGTAGGTCTTTACTATAATTATGTGAGTGGTTTTACATAGAAATGACTGTGTAGCTCTAAATAGAACCTAGCAGAGCACAAGAAATGGAGTAAAATACTTGGAAAACATTAAATTGGCACTTGTGGATTTTCCAGTGAGCTGTAATTGAAAGCTACATTTTTCTACCTGTTACTCTTTGGAATATATCTGTGTTCTTGACTGCTAATGTCCTTCTAAGCTTCCCCATGTGACCAGCTGCAGTTTTAGTCTCTTCCTGTGCCAAAATGAGGATTTGGGGTTGGATGCTGAGAAGCCAGGGCAGTACTCAGCCTCTAGACACTTGAAGCAACTTCTGTTATCTCTAGCTGCGGCTATCAGTAGTGAGGCGAGGAGGACAAAGCCAAATAAAAACCCAAACAAAACCCCAACGGGGTAAGTTTGGGTTTCTGCTACCAAACCCTTAATACTGGTGAATCATATGGAAGACTGATCACAGCAGGCTGGACTTTGTAGCTGTGCTGTGCTTGAGTTTTCAAAAGACGAAACTCAGTGGGTGTTACGCTTTAAGAATCCTATAATGAAAGATAAATGAAGGGAGTGGATGAACTTGAAAAGTATTGGTGATCTTCTAGAAAATTATATGCTAATATGAAAAAGATGCTAATTCACAAATGTGGTGAAACTTGTAATGAAGATGAAATAAGGATGTTGGAGGAGGAAGAAGATGTAAGGAGATGGAAAAGGATGTTTGATGCGTGGCAGGGAAAAAACATGAGACCTAAGTATTGCAGGGCTGGAAAAGGTCCTTTAGGCCTCTCTGACACAGCACTCTTGTTTCTGAAGCAGGATCAAATAGCTATTCCTGTACTCTCCCTGTACACCTTCAATGTTGTCTTTTTATACTCTTCATTACTTATTCTGAAGAATTTTGCCACAATTTAGGAATGCTGCTATTGTCCTCATTCCACATGGACACAAAGGCAAACTGGTCTCTGCAGCAGATTTTTATTGCCTCAGTTTTCACTTCTTTATGCTAAATTGTCCGTTTTATTGCAGTAGCAGATTGTTTGTGCTGAAGTCTTGGGCCTTTTGGTTATATGTTGTTTTCTAAAGCACATCTCCAGTTAAAAATTACTGTGAGTTCTATCCAGGCTCCCACTGTGTTTCGTGACCCTTCCAGCTTTAGTAGTTTGAAAACTGAATAATCAAAATCCTTAGTTCATCAGTTCATTCTGGTACTTGACGGGACTGACACAAAGGATTCATTGCTGCTGAGTCCTCTTCAGTGCAGCCTTTCTCTTTGGCAGGAAATTGCAGTATCTTCACTACAGGCTGGTCGTTGTACACTGCATAGCTGTTCTGATGCCATAATTCTAATATTTTTGTGCTTTCATTTGTCAGATGTAGATAAAGAATTATTGCTATTTTATTTTTATAATGTTACCTGTCTGTAGGAAGAGATTAAATTAATTTTATGTGTCTTTGTGATGAATCCCGCTTGCTTTTCTTGGCCTTCATTGTTGTCTTTAATGCAGTGAAACCCAGTCATTATTTCCTGTGCTTTTTCTCTTTGACTGTCCAGTTCTTCCTCTTCCATAGGCATGCTACACTGTCCATTCTTTAAGTTTAACCTTTTGCACTGTAGCCATCTCTCCTGAGTTCTCAAAAATAAACTGTTGATGGCTCTGAGGATTACACCTGCTATTTCTTTAAATATCCTAGGAGGAAATTCATCTAACTATGTGGATTTGAGTGTCTGAGAAAACGAACCAACTTGTCTTCTTTCCTAGTGGTTTCATTTACCTCTCTTGCATAAAAACCAAGTTAGTAATCAGTGCACACAGAAGAAGAAGAAAACTATGATTCCAAGTATAAGCAATAGGTGACTATAGTATAACTATAGGTAAAATGAATTTTTCTTCATGCAAGACTAGATTTTTGTGGAGGTTGTTGTTGGTGCAAACAATGTACAAAATGAGGGGAAAATAACGTACAAAGGCAGCAATAAAGTCTTAATTCTTTTTTTTTGGGGGGAAACTTTCTCTTAAAGGATCCCTTTAAGGATCTGTTCAGATCCTTAAGAACATGAAGGTAAGGCCAGCCAGGTGATTGTATGTATAATGCTGTGTCAGAGCTTCTTTCTAAACATTAAAATTTTTTCACCTATGTCTTGCTGGAGATCAAGATAAGTGTGAAATAACCTGGCATAAATTTAAGGTGCATGGTGACACCAGCTGGTGGTGAAATATATGCATATAAAAGTGTGAGTTCAGATCCTTCCACTGACTTGGATGGAGAAAGTCCTGGAATGGTGCTCACACCATGTCACTGCAGTAGTGAGATGTGGGAGTTTGATTCCTTTCCAGAAACTGCTGTGTGGTGAACTTCATTAGTGCATTGGTGCTCCTGACTTGGCTGGGAGTTTGAGATCTACGGACTCATGAGCCTGACAGAAAAGGAAAATCTTCACTATCGTTATTTAAAGCTTTGTGCACATTGAAACTCTTGGATTGCACCTTTCTTCCAGCACAAAAGAACAACAGTATCTTCAATGAAACAGTGTAAGATTGAACACTCTTGGGGCTTCACTTTTGTGGACTGAGTAATCTCTAGAGGTAGCTGAATAAACTTGGGGTTAGTGGCTTATGAGGAATATTAAAAAGCATTGAACTCACATATTTTCTCATGTAAAGACCTTCTTCGTTGTTTGTGAGAAAGAGTGAATGCTGGCTCATTTTTGGTTTGGAGGGGAGTTAATTTAGGAACCAGAGAAACTGGAGCTGCCACTGTTTTATCTGGAATAACATTCACCCGTGCACAGACCCGAGAGTGCAAAGCAGGGACAAGCACTCATAAAAGAGCAAGGTATTTTAAACAAAAGGAAACAACTCACCAACTACATCTTCATAAAATGTCAAGGTTCGGTTAGAAATGTGTTGGTTTTAATGATATGTTGTCACTTAATCTGCATTATTCTCTTGAATTTATTAGAGCTTTGGCTTTTCTTGTTTATTTTATTTAAGAAAGAAAACACGGCTTTGAAATGTCTTGATGACTGTCAAGACTTCTCATCTCTGTGTGATTCTAATGGAATAATTCAGAAACATGCATTATCAAACAGCGTATTAACACCTAAAAAGCAGTCCCTGATGTGCCCTATATGCTTCTGTTTTCCATACTGTAGGCTTGAAATACACCAAGCAATTTAATTCTCCCAAGCTGCATTGTTTTGATAGGATTTCAGCATCTGATATTTCCCTGCCTTTAATGGCCGTGGGGATTGTCTCTGCTGAAGGGAGCAGCTGAGCTGCCTGTTAAGCAGTTTTCTTGGAAAACAGTTTTCTTGTGTAAGGGAAAGCCTTGCTTGGGTGTATAACATGTGGGAAGGGCGTGATCTTTCAACATAATTGTCTCCAAGGCTCAGTATACGAAAATTAAATGTTTAATGAAAATGCTTTTTTCTCCCTTCAGCAAGCAGTTGTGTTTAACCTTTTATCCTGCTTTCCCTCCTCTCCCTTTTTCCTTTTGCGTTACTGAAAATGTGGGAGATTTGGAGTATGCAGCCCAGAAAGATTATTTTTCTGTTTATAACAGAGAATGCGTAAGTTAAATCTGTTACACTAGTATGCACTTCTGAGGTGCAAACACAACTGAGGTTGATGTGAAAGTCCAGCATGCAAACATAGACAAAAATATTCTTCCTTGAGTTCTGACAACTTTTAAAAAAGTTAAATTAATTCTTGTAGTATTGTGATGGTTAGCTTCTGGTTTGCTTTATAAGAACAATCTATTCTAAATTATGTTTGCTCCCAGAAATTGTTGGCATGACCCCAGTCCATTCTGTGATGTCTCTCTTACTGTTTCATCACTGTCAGTTTTTGAGATATCAGCTGTGACCCAGAAAGGGCTCAGCTGACACCACCAGGATGGGAAGTTGTTTCTTGCTAATCACCAGGTGCCAGAGTGGTTTGTGCTTTGTAAAAATAGGTTTCAAGGCCAACAATAAAATAATTAAAAACTCTAAACAGCCAAAACCTAAGAACCACACCACTAAAAAAAACCCCCAAGCAACCCTCTGTGAAACAAACCTCCTTTCTTGTGCCTCCACCTGAGCTAAAGCACCCTGCAGTAGCTGTCTGAAGAATGTAAAATGACGGGGGTTATGGTGGTTGTTGTGTTGTTATGACAAAGCTCTTTTAACTGCAGCCTCTAGCCTCTGAAAATTGTTCAGAACTGTGGACTTTGCTGTAGTTAGTGGAGCTCCCCTGAGGTATGACTTCAGTGTGGATAAAATCCTTTGAAACCTATCTGCAGACTATTTGGTTTTCTGTGCTTGAAACTGTTCTTCCTCCTCTCTTGCTGAGGATCCAAGAGGAAGTTTGTACCTGCCAGGGAATTCCTATCAATCCCCTTCATCCCCTGTCCCCTTTGGAAGTGTTTTGCCTGTGAGCTCTGCTCAGTGTGTTAGGGCTGTAAAAAACTTTCCAATGACTTCAACTGCAGCACACCAGAAAGGTCAAAGTAATGTAACTTTGCCATCTCTCAGAGAACACACAGCGGGTTAAAATTCTGACATGTCATTCTCATAAAATAAGGATTTTCATAGCAACATTGGTTCAAACCTGTGGAATGGTGTTTTTCCATAAACACCCCTCATCCTTCCCGGTGGTTGGCTGATCTAGGACAGTGTTGCATTCCTCAGTTTGAAATTAAACCCTAAATATGAAATGCAAGAGCAGCAGTGGCTTTACTAGCACTAGCATTCTCACAAATAGCTGATGGCACGATAAATTGAGTCATAGCATGAGATTATCAGTATGCTTAATACAATGAAATATAAAAGCACTATCAAGAAAAAACACTTGATATGCAAATTATACAAGATAAAGTAGCCATTCATGTAAATCTGTTAAAATTACTGAGGGTGTAATACCATCTAGGGAGTGTATAAGGTGTTGGTAGCTGCTGCAGGTGTTACCCTGTCCTCTTCAGGGTTACTCGGAACCAGCCATGGCCAAAAGCTGGTTCTGACCATTTGTTCTGAAGCAGGCAGAAATGTACCCAGCTCTTGTACCAAGTTATACCAGAAGCTTGCATCTACAGTGGTCCATAGGCTATCTGCTGCTTCCCTGATAAACTGATTCATCATGATGGCTTGCATTTCCTGTAGTCATTTGCAATGATATGGAAATATCTGCCTCATTATTAAAAAAAAAAAATAAAAATCTAGAGATGGTGGCAATCCCAAAGGAACTTGTACAATGAATTAATTTTTTGTAGTGGATTAAAGTGCATGGATTCTAATTAATTCTGGCATTACCTTTTTCATAAAAAGAACCATCACATAATAAATTCATAATTAAGAAGGATTGTGCATGGTGAGAATGACCTTTGTACCTTTACTCCTTTTTATTTTAATGCAACTGTCTTCAAAAAGGGATTTGAGCCTTGAGTAATCTTAGTAAGAAAATAAGTGGAATGGAAAATGTCATGAATATTTACAAGTACGTTGCCTTTTTGTTGCCATAGTTTGTTTATGGTTTGCTTATAAGCCCTCTTATAGGAGACTATAAATGTGCTTTCTAGTGCTAATATTTTATTCATTAAAGATGCTGTTCAGACCTCAACTGAACAGTTGGGTGTTGTCATCTCCCCATTAAATTCATTATTCAACAAATTTTCCCCTAGAGAAAACAAACTTTTGTGGCTTTTCTTCAATCTTTTCACCCTCTTCAGTGCTCTCCAGGCTTAAAGCGTCCTCTACACCAGTCACTCCAGGAAGCCTGATGAAGAAAAATAACTCAAATGAGGTGTTATCTGCCCCTTTTGAATCACTCACTACCCGTGGCAGAGCTCTGGAGTGACCCTTGTGGCTGGCAGTGGGGTGAGAACAGGCAGGACAGAGGGCTTGGAGCTCCTTTGTGTCCTGTGTTGGCTCAGGTCTGGCTGCCAGCCTGGAGCAGCAGCTGGGGCTGGAATGCTCTGGATGTGTGGGGGGGAAAAGGGGCAGAAAAGCTCAAGTTGTCTCATGGGGCAAGCACTGATATCTGGGATAATTTGTCCTATGAAATATGCTACAAAGCAACTGCTCTCAGTCCAGTTTTCAGCTTCCAGCAGACCCAGAGAATGTTCATCTGGGTGCTTGGTTTGCTGGAGAGCTCACTGGGAGGTGGAAATTTGGCTTTAAGCCAGCAGGAAACCAGGGGAAAAAAAAATGTTTTCTTCTCCTGGGAGTGATTTTTGTTCCTTTCTATTCTCTCCAAGTTGTTCTGCAGTTTGGTTTTATTAAGATATTATTTTAACTTGGTGCTGGAACTTGTTTACAAATGCATGTTGAAATGCAGGTCTGTTATTGTGAAGAATAAATTGGATGACAGCTGCTAGGGAAGAGTGAATAGATGCTTTATTGGGAGAATAAAACCACCACTAAATAAATACTACTAGAAATAGAAAAAAATATACTCAGGTACATTTGTTTTGTGTCCAAAGACAAAACCTACGCATTATTAAAAAAATTCATAAAAGTAAGTGAAAATCCCCTTTTCAGTCAATTTTTACAATCTGTGTTCTAAAACAGTCCAGATTTCTAAAAATTCAGAAGACTTATTTTGTAGTGTTCATCACATTTTTGCCGTAGCATTGCCAGTGATCTATATTTTTGGGTTTTTTAGACCACTACAGTAATGTATTCACATTTCTTGTGTCCCTCAAGATGCTGATACTCCTTACAGCTGAGATTTGAACAGAAAGGGCTGTCAGACTTGTTTTGATGCTCGTGGAGGTGAATGTCATTGCTCCCAAGAGGGCTTGGGGTACACCATGGGGTCTGGTTCTTGGATGGGCAGGCTGAGCTTACAGATCCCAGGGAAAGCTCAGATGAGTGAAGGTATCCTTCCCCCCAGGTATTGGGTTTCTGGGGTTTTTTGCATATAGTTAAACGTTTTGGTCAAAATGCTTCTCAAGGGATTGGTGTGAGCTGCCTTCAATGAGTTAATGCACACAAATGGTGTAATTAACGATACAATTAGCTTTGCAGCGCTGTTTTATTGTGGAGCCCTCGGAGCCTCACTAGATGGTGCTGCAGAGTAGGTTTGGTTGGGGCTCTGATATTTAAATTCATGGAGCCCAGTCGGGTGTTTAAAACCAGGGACCCCAACCGGACCTTAGTGCCCGTGCTTGTAGGGTTTTCAAAAACTCTTGGTTTGACTCGTTCACCTCCTTTCATCTACTGAATACAACAGCAGGCCTTCCATTGAATGCAGTGACCACCAAATTATAGTGCTGCCAAGAATTTTTGACAATACTGTAGTTTTGAATGCGATTTAACACCAGAATTGTGGACAAGTATTTACTGGAACTTCTTATTCAGGGGCAAACCTTTATTATATACCTCTGACAGAAGTTTTGTACCATATTTTTATAGAAAATGGTGAATTTCAAAAAAGCATGGAATTGAAAGCCTAAAACACTTATGTATCATTGCTTTATGACAAGAGCTGTGGCATCAAGTGTTGTCCATACCACAGTGCCCTGATGTCACCTCTCTACAGTCCCACTGACAGCAGATGCCCCAAAACGCCCCAAACAGGTGAAGTCAGAGGTTGCACTGGCACAGATAACGGCTTTATCTGTCTCTTGACAAACATGCTTACTGTCCAGCATTGGCTCTGATCACAGTTCATTTCAAAAACTTTTTATCTGCCCAGATGGTTTGAATATTTATTAAAAAAAATAAAAATAAGAAAGTTCAACTACTGGTAATTCTGGCCCATTGCCTTCAGCTAGCCTTCAATTATTCTTTCCAGGTAATTTTATACATCTTTAAGCTACATATTGCACATACTTTTTTTCCCTGTATTAGGCATAAATGACAACTTCTAATAGTGTAAAATAAGTCTTTAAGCTCTACAGCCTATATCCTGGACAAATATAGCAGATCCAAAACCCGTTCAAAGGTTTGCGTGTTTTTATCTGAGCTGTAGCATTTGGGGTTGTAATTAGAGATAGGTATTGAAAGTTCTGGTTGAGAATTTAAGCTTTTGTTTTGTGTGCTGTTTTCAGAATAATGACTTTGAAAAATAAGAAAAGCAGATATTAAATACATATTGATGTGGGGTTCTTTTTCTCTGTGAAATGGTGTTTAAACTTTCTGTTGTGTTGGAATTTGTTTTATCGTTTTAGGTTTTCTTTACCTTTTGTGACATTGTGAAAACTCATTATCTTTGTCCCACTCAATCTCCCCAGCAAATCTGAGATAAGGCAACCTAAAAATGAAGTATTTATTTTGCTTTGTAAGAACAATATCTAAAGTATTTTTAACAAATAAGCCCTTTACCTCTCAGTAAGAGTCACTATTTTAACACTCTGATAAGAGTATTTATATTCGATATACAAGAGAATACTGGGATGCTCTTAGAAGTAATTATTCCCTGTCTAGATCTCCCAGGAATGCCTTGGAGGGCAGGTTTAGAGAAGATCTGGGAGCCAGCTTCCTTCATTAATGACGCAGTTTATTAGATTCACTCCTCCTTAATAATGGTATTCATCTTATGACTAAGACACTGTGGCAGAGTTATCTGATAGTGGAAGTAGATTACCATCAGTGCCTTACTAATTGCCGCATTTTATTTTAGAGCTGGTCTCACAAAGGATGCGTTTCACACCTGAAGATTCACTGGAGCCCTCTCTTCTCCAGACAGGCAGGAAGTGCTCTCTGTCTGGGCTCATGGATGATTTTATTTTTTCTAGGCTGTGTCTTCTGTCATGTCAGTTCTTTTACAGGATTCATATCAAGGCAGGAAAGAAGTGGTTAAGGCGGGAGTTGCAGGATTTGATGCATGGGTTGCACCACCAAGAGGTGACACTGGAGTGAGCTGCCCTGGTCACTGTCACTAGGTGGTACTGCAGAATCGGGAAATGCCGGAATGCCAGTCCTGTCCAAGCACAGGAGGAGTGGGGAGAAGTTAGAGCAACAAAGAATGTACTTCCTTGAGCAAAACCTGCTCTCACATGGCCCTTCAGAAGTGTCTTGTATGCTGCTCAGTTCCTTTTCTTTTTCAGCACACGTGCAGCAGTGGCTTGATGTGGGTTGGAGTTACATGATAGAAGGTGGTGGTTGGTGACATGGACGTGGTTGGTGACACGGACATGGTTGGTGAACTTTTCCTGCTGGTTCAGGTGTTTTCCCAGCCCTGCCAGGAGAGCTCTGCCCTTTCCTGCAGCCTCCTGTGCCAGGAAAAGGCAGTGCCCATGATGCCTTAGGAAGGCTGACCTGAAACGGAGACTGGACAGAGATAGAGAATAAAACAGGTGTTTATTGAAAGGCCTCTAGGTTCCACCTTGGGCAGGACAGAGCCTGACCAGGGCTACACCCAAGGTGGTCACAAAATGGCTAACCAGTCACGAGGCCTTACATTTTTATAAATTTTGGTCCATTTGCATATTGAGGTTTAATTGTCCAATTACAGCCTCAGGTTGTGAGGTCCCATCCTTCTTGTTCCTCCCTTCAGCCCACTCTTGTTTGTGCTTTCGGGCCTGAAAGTTGTCCTTGGTCTGCAGCAGGAAAAGGATTTGTTTTATCTCCCTACTCTGTGAAAAGAACTCACTGCCACTTAATATGAGGCTCAGAACTACACGCCGAGGTAGCACAGAATCTGAAAAACATGAAAGCTAAAACTTTTAAGGCATCACCCACAGCCAGGGCAGTGCCCACGGCCGAGGCAGGGGAGATGCAGCCCTCGGTCACTGCAGGCTACTGGGACAGGGGAGGCTCCTACAGGCCTGGTTGGGAACTTGAGCCATATGTTTTCACTTCACAGGTAACTGAGAAAGGGTTGTGATCTTTTAATTATCTACAGTGCAATGTTTTGGCCAAAGTCTAGTTGTTTGGTTTTTTTAAAAAAAGTAGAATTTCTGCTTTTACTTGTTTCAGCTGCAACTGTCACTGTAATGCAAAGGCTTTAATATCTTCCTTACTGTGCTCATTATGATGAGGACTTTCAGGGATTTTTCTGCAATAACTCCTGAATCCTTTTCTTGGTCACTATATTGCAGTTGCATTTAATTTTGCAGATGTTCTCTCATTGGGCTTTATTGTTTCAGGACCTCTGGTGATCACATAAAAGAAAACTTTCCTTTTCCTCTCCCTCTCTCTAAAAGTTTGCAAATCTACTTTGGAGTTTGAGTGGATGTTGGAAGAAATAGGGGAGAAAAGGAGTGGAAAATTGGAAACAAGAGCTTTCCAGCATGTCAAGACAAAACTATAAGCATTGCCACGCCCTTTACAGGTAGATGTGAGAGAATAATTTAAAATTGATCACCTAGTCAACAAAAGCCAGCTTTCTTTTTGGTATGTAGAAGTGTGGGAGTTGTATTTATTCAATTTTCATCAGAAGGACCTTATTTCATAAGATATTTTTGATAGAGTAAATGGTGTTATAAACCTGACCATGGCAGTATCAGTTGGAAACATGGATAATTCTTGCATTTTATCTAAGGAACTGATTTGTTGAATGTAATTCTGCCTAGAACAAAACAGAATTTGGGCATAGAGAAGTCTAAACTCTTTCTTTTCTGCAATATATCTGGCTTTGTATAGTCCTGGCCAGCGTCTCATCTGCTCTGCTACCTACATTCTTCTGCATGCAAGAGAAATTTAAGTGACTAACCTGGCTAGGATTTTTACCTCTTGTTATTACTGACTCGCAGATAAAGTTGTTTGCCTTTTCTGACTACTTGTCCACTCTTTTTCATATCTTGCAAAGCTATTGTGTAGGTAATATAGAAAAGAGGAGGGGAAAAAAAAAGACATTATTTTATGATGGAGCAAAATGGAGCTAAATTCCACAACAAGAGGTGGTTGTTTCTGCCTTGCTTTACTAGAAAATGAGCATTTTGTTTTATGACCACCATAGCTTTCAAAGCAGAGTATTTCATAGACATGGAAATGGTCAGTGAGTGTGGAGGACTTTGCAGGAAGTATCTGTTGTAGGTGTATATAGGTATCACGGCACGTATTGTCTTCTAGAGATTTATTTTTTTACAAAAGGTAAAAAAAACTAATAATATTTATTGTCTGAACTAAGAAAAAGTACACTTTTTGAATTGCTTATGTATAAATGTTCGGGTATTTGTTTGGGGATTTTGGTGTATCGTGCCATGTGTTTGAGCCTTCTTTTTTTTTCTCATGACATTTGCCATCAAGAAGTGTTTCCTTTAGTGATTTTACACTAAGCAGTGTTGATGTTCTCTTGTTCTCTGTAGTATTATGTTTTCACTCTACTTGTTTGTGTGACACAAAGCTTTTCAGGTAATGGAGTTATGAATTCAAACTCAAGATATTGTTAGCTCTATTTCGCACACAACCTTTTCATTAAGTATTATCCCTACACCTGAGTTGTGTTTTAAAGAATACTTGATTTAGAGTCTAGCTGTGATTTAAAGAATACTTGGAGTCTTATTCAGTGTGTAAAGGTCTTGTGCCTGTTTGGAGCACAAGTTTTTGACTTAAATTTCTGAGGTCTCAAGATGCACAAGTAGGAGAATTCAGAATTATAATAATATAGAGATGTTGGTCTGCCAGGGTGATTGGAGAAAAAAATTGAGAATTTTTAATAACAGAGATTTTCCAGCTAATTAAAAAAAAATTAAGTTTTAGGCCTTTCAGTAGTATATTTGGATACTACTGAAAGGACTAATACTATTTTTAAATATTGGATTTAAAAATTCATTTCTTTCCCTGAGTTAGGTCTGCAACAGAGAAGGAAATATGTGGCTCCAGAACCAGTAACACAGACCATGAGTTCAGAGGTATTTTTATCACTTAGTAATTGAAGCCACGGGGCATCTCCTTAAGAATGGGCGTTTTAACACCTTGATGAGCAGAGATTTAAATTTTGCACACACTGAAGTAATTCCATTGATTTTAAGACAAAACATCCCCCCCCAAACAAACCAAACCCACCTCTTTTTCCAACTCCCTTGTGCAAATAGTTTTGCACCCTTTCATTTGCTAAGCCTAAACACAGAAGATTTTAACATCCACCAATGCAGATATCTTCATTTTTACTCTAATTTATTGCTCTTAGGTTTGTCTCACTAGGGATTTTATCTTTTAATTTTCATTTGAAGGCAGATCACTTTAACATATGGGCTTTGCTCTGGATCCTTTTCTGTTTAACTGACAACTTTTCTCATTGATTTGTGCCTTTATTTCCCCAGCTCTAGTAAGAGTTAGCCAGTTTTCCTCTTAGGTCTATTAAAAGACCATTATTGCAGCATTTCCTCTTGAGGTATTTTTACCCCTATCACATTTGCTATAAATTCATGAACTCCCATTTCACTTCAAGATATTTATGCCATATGGGCCATTTTCTTTTATAATCAAAATGTAAAGGTAAGTTCCAATGTTAAGTGCCTGTTGCAAACTTCTACTGTAGATGAATGATCTCTGCATTTTTTTGCAATTACTACCCTAGAAGAAATGACATCATGATAAAGACATTGCTTAGTAAGACAGAAAATGGCAGTAAAAGCAAAAAGCTTGAAGGGGAGTTTTGCTTTTTTTGATCCTTCAATTACTTTCTAAGCATAATGTTAAATTTAGTACACATTTTAATATGTTACAGCACACTGAACAGTAGGGCAAGTTTCACAGCCAGCAGAGATTCTCTTTCATTTGAAATTTGCCCCTTTACTCCAAAGAGCTAATATCCCAAAGTGAAATGGGATCCAAGACCTTCAAAAAAAAAAAGAACTCCAAAACACAAAAATGGAAGAACCCAGGCAATGCTGTCTTGGTGTACTCTTAGGTGTCAGATGGCTTTTTACAGCCACAGGGGACGTTTTCTAGGTGAGCCATAGAACAAAGTGATTTACCAGCAGTGTCACCAAATCTTGCAGGAGGCATTTTGAGAGCAAAATCTTCAGCCTCCAGGAAGAATTTTTCAAACACATTTACAGAAGGCAGCCAAAAAAGTTTGAATCATCTGCTTATTGAACAGGAGCCAGGCTGTGTTATCTGACCACAGATTTGCTGGGGAGGATGGTACAGTGGCTGTATCCCTGGAGCTCATGTTGTTACCTTGGTCTTGGGCTAAGAACTGTGTTGGACAAGGCTGGAAAGCAGACGTGACAAATGACTAAATGACTGTTTTGTTGTCATCTTTTTTTTATTTGAAGACCATAAAGCAGGAATCCTTTAGCTGTTGCTGAAAAAGGACTATTGCTTTGAACTAGTTAGAAAAGAAATCTTCAGATAATTGTGTCCAATATGCAAAATTCAGTGCAGTAACAATTGGGTTCTGTGAAATGAAAAGGACTGCTAGAAAACCATGAATTTTAAGATGCAGCAAATGCCTTTGTTGCTAAAGCAGGAAACATTGTCTTTGGATTTAGAAGCTGGTGGTATGCTCTCAAGTGCAGAAAATTTGGTCTGTGATACTGTAGTATTATACTTGCTGGGAAGAAAGAAAAGCCAATAAAGGAAAGAATAATAGTACATTGATCAACCCTTTATCACAGCAGGGTAACTAAATCTGCTGTCACCAAATCTATCACACAGCCACTTGATTAAACTCATGTAATTTGCTGGGATGGATGCAGGAGTTTAGCTGTCATCAGCAGCTGTGGACAGAGGCAGATAAGGAACATTGAAACTAGCAGGGCTTCCAGCTGAAAATTTCACTTTGTTTTTCAAAGGAGGAGGGTGTTCCACTGTTGTTCTCCCTATTAATAGCATGAATTGATGTCTCCTTGTGGTTTGTAAATCACTAATGCAACAGAGCAGAGACACTACTGGCTTTAATTGGCCCTATCCAGTTACTGAATCAGCTGGGAGAAAGAGGTGGTGCTTTTTATTTAAAAATAAAAGAGAGGGTGGAGTGTCGCCCGGATTTCAGCCTTCTGATGTGTTTTCATTTTTGTAACGGAGTTCTCAAGCTTTCAAGTATCAACAAATGGTTTGTTTTCATGAAGGAGGAGAGAATTGACAGACTGTTGGTCTGACCAGTGTGTTGGAGGGGTGGAAGCTTCACCCTCCAATCCACTGTCACCTTTGGAATTCTATAAAATGTCAAAGATGTGAATTAAAGTTCCTTCTTTTCTGGCATGACTCAGCATGTAGGTGCAGTTCTTTCCTGTCTCCTACTCCCACAAGGATGGAGAGTTGAAGGTGGGGGAGAACTCCTGGAGGGTGATGGGGCTGGCAATGGAACCTGAAGGGAGGAAGGTGATGTTCCCTTTCAGCAGCAGGGATGCAGTAAAGCCCACAGAGAGTGAGCCGTTCTTTATTTTCTTGCTCAGTGTTGAAGAATCAAAGTGTGCGTGGATGGGGGAGCCTTAGGATGTGACAATGACTCCCTCCTACCTTAGCAAAATGTGACTCTTCTCATAAGTGGGCCGAGAGTTGCTGGGAATGCTAGGAGTGAGTCAGTGCTGGAGCTGGCAGGCAGAGGCACGGCTGGCCTGAGCTCACCCTTGAGCCGAGCTGGTGCCATCACCCACCAAAACCTCCTCTGGCTCTCCCTGCCTGCACAGAGCTGACCTTGCTGCAGCTTTCCAGCTCATCTCTCATGCAACACGTCTGATTTCTGGCTAATGAGCTCTGCTATGATTATAAATCCCTAGCAGTGTTTATGATAAGAGTCCAAATTGCTTTACTTGTTAACAAATCTCTGAATATCAGAGGGTCGAGCATTAAACTAGATGATGATTCTGCTGTACGTGTTTTGAGGAAATGTAAGGCAGATTTTTAATAATTCATTATTCTTCCACTGAAATACCATTTCTAATTGGTCGGTGTTGCCTGGCTTTTGAGCACCTTGTCACATACTAAGCTGAACCCTCAGAGGAAACCTCAAACTAGGTTGTTTGTAAACTTCAGTTTACTCACTAGGAAAAAGCAGTGTATGAACATGGCCATTAATGTACTGTAATAAACATGAACACTGAGTCAAGGTGCTTTGATTCTGACACAGAATTTAAGGAGAAAATGCAAATATCTTGGTATGGGATTGTACATTCAAAAAGTAATGCAAGTGAGTTAAGCAGATTTTGGTTAAAACTTTGTGCAGCTGAATTCTTACAGGATAATACAATGGGTCATATTTGTGAGTGATTTATAGGGTGGGGAGTCACCATAGCTATTGCTAGAAATCAGCTCAGCCTTAGTGAAAGACTTTCTCATTAGATTGTTGGGAAGAAATATGTCCAAAGCATTGTGCCTGGTACAAGGAAAGGGAAGAGAAGTTCAGAGGTTATGAAAATATCAGGATTCAAATTGCATCTTTGTGCCTATGAGAACTATAAACTAAAGCATTTTACTTTTCTCTGACTTCAGAGAAGTGGGCTCTCCTGCTTTATTAATAAAAAGGTATTTCTGCACTACCTCTCATCTGTGGTTTTGCTCAACATTCCCTGTGTTAAGCTTCAGTTGCAGTTGGGTTGTTGTTTTCTAATCATGTTATACTCCTGAAATTATTGAATGGGGTAGAAAACAGCCAAAGTGCTGAAGGATGTATCTGAACTCAGGGACTAGTTTGGGTAGTAGCAATTAGAAAACAGTGGCTGTTGGGTTCCTGAAATATTTTCTATGGAACTCAGAAAATATGTACTAAATAGATCCACATTTCTGCACTGTTTAAATGAGACAATTGATCTGGGGCAGTCTGGTCAGCTCACACTGTCTTCTTTTACTTATAAACCATGCCAAGTTACTGAATAAAATCCCATCTCCCATGTGTTCCTCCAAGTAGGATAAAGATATCATAGAAAATGACCTAATGATATGATTGTATGCAATTAGGTAAATTACAGCAATGAAATACTTCTGATGGTTTCTTTAGTTCTCTTTGTATGTCAAAGAAGTTCATAGTAGCTCAAGGGTACTTTTCTAATTGGTTTTCATGAAGTTAAAATATGATTAGGTTTTTCAGCTTTGCTATAGAAAATAGATATTTCATTTCTTTCATTTATTAAATCTTGCTACATACATATTGTATGGCAGTGTTCTCCATAGTTAGGAAACTTTATGGTATTGAAACAGATTTTTAAAATCAATATTTTTTTGTTAACTTGTTTAGCATTATCTCATATTTTTTGAGAGTAAACACAAAGTATTTGTGACTTTGAGTAATAAGCTTATGATTCTCCCCAGCCTAAAAAGGGGTTGTGAAATTAAACATGAACAGGTGATAGAAGCTAGGTGTTGGTAACCCTGTTTTTTATGCTGGAACGTCACCAAAATGTTTGCCGGTGCTTTTCCAAGGTTTTGTTGTCCCTCTGAATGGTTTATGGCACTGCAGGGCATAACTGGATATCAGTTTTCACTCTGGGGTATCCGGTTCCTGTCCCCTGTGGAGCAGGGAGGGGGCACTGCAGGCTTTGCAGCCCCTTGACTTAGTGCTGTTCTGTCACAATTCTCTGGTTATGGATGTCTTGATGAGCACCAGAGGATGTCAGGTACAGCACCTCTTACTGCTGCTTTCTGTCTGGAAAATCAATTGTGATTATTGTTTTATATATATATATATAGAAGGGGAAAATGGGCCATGCAATCACTCTTGCAGGCTTTGGTGTTCTTTCCGATTTTTTTGGGTCTGTGCTCTTCTCCTCTGCCAGAAGCAGAGGAAATGTCTGTCCAGAACTTTCAGCCATGAACTGGTAGAAATGAAATGATTCCTGGGAGAGATGAAAGTAGTGACTTTCAAGAAAGGAGGAGCCTCTAAAAAATCTGGGAAAGACGAGAGCGTCAGAACATGTATTTGTAGGTCAGGAGAATGTAGGAATAGGAGCACTATTCACAGATGTAATGTGTTGGGTACTTATCCCTCAGCACTTTGAGTGCTTAGAACACCATAAGATGCCCAATTTTAGCACAATAGAGCTATTGCGCCATTTGGAGAACCAAATGGTACTTAGGGGAAACATATTTTTTAGGCAGTTTCTAGAATTGCAATTAATTAGTAGGAAAGACATAGCTGTGGTATGTGGACTATTCATTGCCATATCAGTGAAAAACTACCAGCTCCAACACGTACTCTACAAAACCCTGATGTAATTAGAACTTAATGATTTTTCTCATTTGAATTATTTGTTACTAACTTTCTTGATCTCCTTATTTAGTCCAACCATTTATTGTAGGCAAGGTCTAAGGCAGGACTGGGGTGGTGGGTTTGCTGCATAAATGTGTATCTGCCAACGTACAAGAAGATGAATATGTTGTGAATGCAGTTAGTTGCCTTTGTGTGTCAGCAGTTTTATCATCAAATCACTTGCCAACTAGAGACTACAGAAACTCAAAGGAAATTCTGAGCCAAAGAGTAAAAGGTGTAAGAAGGAGTAGGAAAGGTGTTTATCTCAAGCATCATCAGGTTTTGATTCAAGAACTATCAAATTTCTCATTGTTGTGATTGTGTTTTGTGGTATTTAGGTTTAGAATTTTCTTCTGCAGCACTGTCTTGATAGACTGTAACAGCTTTTGTAGAGTTTGAATCCTTAGTGTGGCTGTATAAAATGAACTAAACAGCCTGGGAAACAAACAGCTGCCAGAAGATATTCTTAACAGGAGTCACTTTTTGCCTAGGAGTTTATGGGGGTTTTTTGGTGCCTTTTTTGTACTTGCAGGGAAGGGATCTTACTGATTTTGTTTGCTTGTTTTTCCTTTTCCATACATAAAACAAAAAAATGTGCCAAACCTGACAGCGAGGTGCAGTCCTGAAGGACGCTTGTCAGTGTCTGCAGTATTTGGGGAGCACAATGTGCTGTGTAGAGCAATGCCCTGCTTTGCTGGGAACGAGTCTTTGCCTGCAGTGGAGTCATCTGTTCTGTTCTGCAGTTTTCCAGTGCAGAGAGGATGATGTTTGTGTACTTCCCCTGCTTTACTGCAGCAGGGCCTTACCAATGCAGTGAAAAAACAGGAGACAGATGGTGCCCGCCCTGCAGAGCAGACAGTCTGCTCCTGAGCCTGCCCCAGTGCTCCCAGAACACTTAGAAGGAATCCTCGGTCCCACTGTGGGGCAGCAGGGTGTCCTGCCAGCAGCTCCGTGCTCCTGGCCAGGGGGCAGGCACTGTGGCTGGCTCAGCTGCCCTGCCTGGCTGGAGCTGTGCCACGAGGAGCAGCTGCCCCAGCCCCTGCTCTCAGCTGTGCCTCCCTCAGCAGCAGCGCTCGGAGCACCTGGGGACCATCCTTCCCTTGTGTCCCTCAGGCCACGCTGGGGAGGAGGGCTGGGCTTGGCCTCACTGCCTGGTTTCAGCAGGAATCAGTTTCTCTGGACCTTTTAGTCATTCAGCTTGGGGGTATTTAAGCTCTCCTATTCTAACTGATCCCTAATATCAAAACAGAAAGGGTCTTTTCTCCTTTGTGCATTACTGTATGTCTATTTGAAGTCATAGCCCCACATCTTTTGGGGCTATGAACCAAGGTATTCACATGCCACAAGAACAGGAGAGGACAGCAGGGATTGCATTTTACCTCCTCTGTACAAAACATTTTGCTCTCCATTCTGTCTCTTAGAAGAACATGGTGACCATGTCAAAGACACTATTTATATTTTGTCATCGTATCATGATTAATTTGTTTTGTTGTTTGTGGAAAAGAAAAATACTGCCTTGGCTTGGGCTAGATGTTCACATCCTGTACTGAACTTTCACCTATGACAGATGTTTCAGATGGTGCCAGACCTTAGTTCCCCTGTTTAGCTTTTAATTGCTAACAGTCTCCTACAGAAACAGTTAACAACAATTTAAAAGTACAGAAGCCTCCAGAAGCAATGCAATGCTAAATGGATGGAACAGTCTGTTACTTGCTTAATTAGTTATGTTAAACAACTTGAGCTTTGGTGTTAACAAATTCACTTAATCGCAGTAAATAATGAGGATTATAATTGAAATTGTGACCTTTTGCCCCTTGCAGAGTTACTAAATTGTGCCAAGTTTGCTTCACACCTGCTAACTCAGGGCTGATCAATGATAGGCAATGGCTGGACATAATAATGTATTTGCATCCCCTAGAAACTCTAGAGGAAGGAAATCCAGTTCAAACACACTTTGAGGATGTGGGGAGTAATGTGAACCTTCTCTGCCATGGAAAGTGACTGCAAAAGTAGGGAGGTGCTGGAACATGTTGCTCATGTACAGAATGGCCAAGAAAGCTAATTCTGAGCCCAAACTGGTTACAGCACAAAATCAGGAGCTTATCCTGAGCAAAGAGGAGTGGGGGACATGTGGAACTTAAATTTGTTGCCACTGTTTTCTGAAACTTGATTGAAAGGACTAAACTGAAAAAGTTGTAAAGACTGTGGAAGAAGTCAGAATCTTTGTTATGCAGTGGTACAAATGCATGTTCATGGCACATGAGGTATAAAAAACTGCTGGGTTTAAAAAGATATTGCCCAATGGCTATTCCAAGCTATTCTAGGGCTGTACAGTACTGGCTTCACATTTTGCACCTTTTCTGCTGTCTGAGATCAAGGAGTGCATTTCCTCTTTACAGATGTGTTGACATTAAGTGCATGTATTCATCCACAACATAAAAATATCAAGATGCAAAGTATGACAACACTGGCTTACAGTAAATGTAAATGTATTAATACGTAATTTGCATGAAAAGACTTCATTTGGATGTATCTGTTCTGATCTGATAAATTAGGAGAAAATTTTGCCTTTAGTTTCCCTTCCTACCTCCCTCCTTTTTCTTACAGCTGTAGTGCACACTACCTCTCATGCAGCATATTTTGCCATTGCCCACCATCCCCGTGATGTTGCTTTGGTTTCTGTCTACATAAAAGCCAAGTGTGTCCATCTGTGGAGGATGAAAGGGAAGAAAAACTAACCCAAACTTAGTTTCCCAAGGTAGCTGCTAATTGCAAGTTTCCCAAGAATTGCTTTGTGGGATGGAGCAGGGTAAAGCAAATTCCCATTGCTGCAGACCTCTGTGCCGAAGGAATGTTTCCAGCCCTGTGGAGAATGCAGAAAGGGAGTGTGGAAAAATGTCGCTGCTCAGGAATGCTCAGAGCAGAGACCTCCACAAAGAGAGCCTGAGCTGGGAGCCAGGCCCTGCCATGGGAGGATCAGCCCTGCTCCTGTGAAGTATATCTGCAGCCATTGCTATAGTAACAAGCTGCAGGAATCTTCTCTGCTATAATTAATTTGGGAAAATTATCTCCCTGTGATAAAAGCAGGACCACTAAGCACACACCTAAATAGGTTTAGGTTGTTTCCCTTACACTAAAATCACTGAGATTGCTGCAGTAGACAACAGTGGGTGTAGAGCTGTGTCAGTGGGAGCCTCAAGTGATAGGAGCAGCTACAGTCACAATCACTTGGTTTAATTCAGAGTCTCAAGTTTCCCATATTCCCCAATTTTTAATAAAATCTAAATCACAAAAAAACCCTAGCAAAACACTACTACCATAAAAAAACCCTGAAACTAAAAAAAACTCCCAACCCCCAAACAGTAACAACAACTAAGACAAAGCCCCCAAGAAACCTAAAACCGAAAAAGCCCAAACCAACCAACATCCCTTTTGACCTTGGAAGTCTTTGACAGAATCTGCATAATATATCCTGGATCCGAGGCACTTATTTTTGGGAAACAGTGGATAAAGCCAAGGAAGAATTGATAATTCTTGCTATGAAGAAGACTTTGAGAAAGATGTTATGAAACATTTCATGGCAATTGCAGACTGGGGGCATGCTGGAGCTCCTTCTAGTTTACTTAAGTGCCTCAGGCAGAAATTTGTTTGCCTGCAGAACTGAACATTTGAGAAAGAAGCTATAAGCTAGCCACTATCAATATATGAAGCACTAGGAATGAATATGTCAAACCTGACTTGTAATGAATCTACTGTGGAGCCTGTGACATCTCTTTAGATATGCTTGGTCTTGTCTGAGATAGGAATAAACTTTCTGATGAGTAGAATGAATGCCTGTGAATAAGGAAAGGCCTCAAGTTGCACAGGAAATGCAGCGACAAGAAATAAATAGCTATTGCAGTTTGGTGAGATTTAACAGCTTAAGATGCGATCAGCAACTGTGTGTCACTGGAGCTGGTATCTGTGCACATTAAAGCAGGATCCAGGAGCAATCCCAGAACGGTGACAGAAGCCAGTGGAATTGATTATCCACTTTTAAGCCTGAGCATAGGAGCCCCAATTTATCCTGGGACCCCACTGTGGTAGGTTCTATTTAAATGCAAAACCTAAAGAGATTTTCTTCTGAAAAGATCATTATGTTCGTGTTGTGAATGAGACAGATCCAGTTTGTGCTGCAGTATGAACGCATTTATGATTTATTTAACATTTGCACTGGTTGCAAACAGGTTGCGCCCCACTTTTATATGCAGCTGAAAGACACAGAATGAAGGCTAATGCTGTCTAAAGGTGTGGTGAGAATGCAAGAAAAGCAAACAAGATGAATAAATAGCAGAAAGAAACAGTGCAGGCAGTTGGGGAGGTTGTCATGGTGTGTTTTTAAGAAAGGTTTGAGTTGGGCTCTGCACCCTGAGCTCATGGGAGCAGTTTGTGCAGACCAGCTGCTGAAAGCTGCTGTAAAACTATAATTTCTTATTGTTCACAAATTGTTGTGACCTTCACATTGCACCTAATGAAGGTTGTTGGTATCGACATGTGCAAAATCAGGCATAAAACTTGGACCAGTTCTTGTCAGGAGAAGCTGGAAGTGAATTATTAGAAAATTGCTTAAAAGGAAAGCAAGAAGTCTAAACCCCATATTAATGTTCCTATAAAATATTGTCATTTCCTCCGGACAAGATACCAAGTCATAGAACCACAGTATTATAGCATCTATAAACATTTAGAATAAATCAAATATTCTCCTTTTGGTCTGCTTTAGATTGCTTCATAATTAACTAATGTGCTTTCCTGAAACCAGTTTTATATTGTCCTAATGGCTTTGGCTACAAAATGAGATCACCATCTAAATGACTGCCTAACCACAAGGACTTTTAATGATCTTTTAGGAAGCTCTGCATTACCTCGGACTGAAAAATTTTGTTTCTGCACAGAAACACTTACATACACTACAGAACGTTCATATTGCATAAGAATCATGATAATGAAATTCCACATTCAAGTATTCATTTCTGTATTGTCGATACTCCATGAGAGTTTTAGGAACCGGGCTTTTTTTTTTGTAATTTCTTTTTAATAACCTGGTTCAATGTACTGAGAAAGCATTTAAGTCCCACTGAGGTGGATGCTGAAGCTCCATAAATGTGATATATATCAGCTGAGGATTTGTCCCTGTGGCACTTAAGATATAGTTACCTGCTTTCCCGAATTGAGACCACAGAGAACTACATCACATTACAGTGGTTAAGAGTGCATAAAATATCTCAAGGGGGTTAAAGTGAGGGTAGGGCTGGTGATGGCTGTTCTTAATAATTTAGGGAAAAAATAGAAGCAACGTAAACACAGGAACAGACTGCCTTCAGAGATAAAATCTTTTAATAATTAAACTTTTATCGCAGGAGATGTTTGATATCATTAGTAAATCTTTTCTCTCCGCTGAAGGAATTCAGTGGTCTATAAAGCAATTACAATTCAGAATCATCATTTCATTTAATAGCCTGTAGCATTGTTCTTGGATTTTGTTCACTCTGGACAGTGTATTTTAATTAACTCATGTAGTACCTTATTGGGTTTTGTTACAGAGAAGCTAGAGGTCACCAAATACAGTCCATTCTACTATAATGTTTTTTTTGTTTGTTTGTTTAATTATGCCTATCCTGCCTTGCTTTCTCCACTAAAACTGGATCCTGACAGCAGTTAATTTATTATATTTTAATCACTGAATGTTTTTATGTGGTAGATGATAATGCAGGAATCTCTCCAGGGGGAAAAACAACTAAGTCATATAACTGACAACAACAAAAATGTTTCTTTCATTAAGTTTTTGGGGAGTAAACTTGATTAGATCTTAATATTTTAATGAAGTGTGAGAAGTGAAACCTTGTTTATTGGGTTGCCAGCAAAGGGATGTTTCCTGATGCCTGTTTGGATTTCAGGTGTGCACTGCCTTCCTTCTCTGTCCTCAGGAGAATGATGTACAATGGCAGGGACCACCAGGCTTTCCTGTGCACCCTTCTCATGCCCGTGAATCTTATTTCAGCTCATATTATTTGGAATTTCTGGATGCTTTTGGCTGAGAAAGTTGCCAGGAACTACCCAGACAAAGTGGAATTTTAAAAGTTTGACCCGTTGTCTTTAGGAAGCAAACAGTATCCCATACGTAGGAGCTTTGTGTGGTGTAAATTTACAAGAAGAGGCTACTTCAGAAGTGACTTACAAATAATGTTCAGCAGTGAGTAGAATGAGGAGCTTGCTTTTGAGCAACTCTCCATGTTCTGAGGGTGTTTGATTGCTGAAGGTGGCAGGAATATTCAGATGTGTCTATGATCCTGCCAACAAACCTTTTCATCCTCTGAATATTTTGATAAGAACTGAGATAAATTATTTCGGTCTAAAATAATTTAACTTTTATTCTAAAATAATCATGCAGAATCTGGCAGGAAAAGTAATGCCTTTACTCTTAACAGTCCTGTAAGACTCTGCTAACTATTCTTTAAGCAATGAATTCCTTTTCATGTCTGTTGAACAGCTGCAGCCAGTTGTCTGCATGATTTATGGGCTACTTGCCTGACAATTCTGGTGTAGTTAGTTGGCCTCATACACCATTGTACCATTTTGTGAATATATTATCAGTTGCTGAAGTCTCTGTTCTCTTTGGATTTTAATGTTGTGAAGTTTCCGAAAGGACAAGGAAGAATGAGATGCTGGAGGAAGTCAGAGAATAGCATTGTCAAAACTGTCAGGCTGACACAGTTCTATTTCCAAAAGCAGCTTAGCTTGCTTAGGTGTCAGGAGACAAATAGGTTTCTGAAATCAGGTTCCTGAGCACCTAAATCATTCTTGACAGCATTTAAAACTTCTGCATGTTGAATGCACTTGTTTGAGTTCCTCCATTCTTGAATTTGGAGTAAGTTTAGTTCTTTGAACTAATCCATATCAAATCTTTGACTTCAATAGAATTTATTTTTGTGTTTGGTTAGACACATAAGCAAACATTATGCAGACCAAAGTCTAAGAGGCCATGTGCAGCACAGAAATGGTTTCTTTGGCTGTGAGGTTACCTCATGAGTTTTCATAAATGCAACATTTAATTCCGGTTAATATAAATACAGCCATATCTGAGGCATACCCTGTTTGCTGAGCTGGCTTCTATTGAGTACAGCAGGAAGGTTCATAATCTCCCCTTCTTAGGGGTAGGGGGGATGACCATTGTTTGATGTGGTGCTCAATGGCCCCTCAGTGTCTGTGAGCTGCAGGTTACCCATAGCACAGACACCCTGCCCAAGCTCTCAGGGGTTGGTTGGACCCGGTGCAGCCCCTTCCAAGCACAGCGTCACCCTTAGAACAGCCCAGAGACTCCTGCAGCTCCTTTTGCTCTGCAAACAGTCCTGGCTGTGTTGGTTCTGTGGCAGCTCTGTACAGCGTCCCTTGGGTGGCTGTCCTGCACCTTCCTTGCCTGCTGGAGCACAGGAGGGGCTAATATGCATGCACAGGGAGCAGAATTAGTAGGAGCTGAGGTATAAGATAACTACTCTTAAATGTAGAAGTGGGTATTCGAATGGAGATTATTTCTTGCTGATATAGTCAATAAAATTCTTTATAGAAGTGGCTGAAGGAGGAGTAGGAAATTATGGCAAGCACAGAGCTGCAGGGTTATGGCTCAACATTTAAAATGAGAGTCAACAAATGCATAAATTACCATGGCAGTGCAGTGCATTCTGCACCATAAAAATATTTGAAAGTCTTATTTATACTCAGGTTGACTGAGCTAATGTTTTTGCCTAATATGAGTAGCATGAGTTTTCCACTGTTTGTATTCAATATTCTACAATAAGAGTTGCATTTACCTTGAAAACCATAAAGAAGCGAACGGGCTCATTTCTGGTGTAACTGGGCACTGCCTGCTGAAGGTGTTTGAAGCCCTTGGTGTTCTCCACTGGTGGTTCTGGTGTCCCAGGGGGCCCTGAAGGATCTGAGGGCAGCTCTGTCCTGCCAGGACAGGAATGGGGCAGGACTGGAGGGCTTGGCACCCATCAGCACCATCCTCCAGCTCCACCTGACCCCACGAGTGCACCTGGAACCATGTGAGTGCCACTGGCATCCCCAAAGTTCTGCCTGGTGAGTGTCCTCATGGAAAAGTGAGCTTGGAGTGAGGCTGGGGAGAGGAAAGAGGCAAAGCAGAGAAAGGGAGAGCACATCTGTTCATTATCTTATGTGTGTAATTCATGTTGAATGTCTTGCTCTCTCTGCCCATACTGGGTGGCAATTAGGAAACAAGTTTGATGATTGTGTAGCACAGTAGTTAAAATTTTACTGCTGAAAAGATAAAACTGGGCTACACACCTCCTGTTAAACTTCAGTCTTGCCTTTAAACCTTTCAACTGATGTCAGACCTCAGGGTGGTTCTATATAATCAAAAGATTTATTCTAAGAAAAACAAATCTCTTCCCTATTGAGGATGAAATTGGGAGTCTTTCAATTCTACAACCTGGTGCAAGCATGCAGATTGCTAAAACAAGCATTTCACTGTCAGTGTGAAGGGACAAACCTGCACAGGTAGGAGTTAAGGGCTGCATTCAGGACAGAGCCACACAGCTCACAAACTGCCACAGCAGGCCCTACATTATGAATTAGGAGTGGCCTTGTTTAAGGAAATAACTTGGGCAATTTCTTAAATTCTATTCTGCTTTACAATTAATTGAAAAATGTGCACACTACACTTTCTGAGGGTTTTCCTGCTCTCTTGGGAAGGAATTGGGGTCTTAAGGTAACATAATTTCATATACATATGCCCATGTTATAACAGGTTATTCAATTTAAAATACAAATCTACATTTTTTGGATTTCCTACCCAAAAGATCACTTTTCATCTTCAGTGTCTTGCAAATATCAGATCAAAATGCCGACAGAGGCAGGAAAAAGTAGAATGTACTGAATTTACATATTGTTTTGTTCCAGAAACAACGTTATTCTCACTATTCTCATTTAATTGTCATTCTTCAAAGCATCATAACTCATTGCTTAGTCAGCACAAGTCATGTTATATCAGTAGTGTCTTCCTTGTGTTTTTGATGCAGTAATTTATCCCTTGAGCTACTCCTAATTTACCCTAATGAATTATAGTCAATGCAAGTGGTAAAGTTGACATTTAAGTGTACAGTTTAAAGTTTAGTTTTTTCAGAGTATTTTTCTCAAGGTCTCAAATAGCCATAGGGGAGGAAGAAGTAAAAGTCATACACCTGAAAAAAAAAAAACAACTTGCTTTTGAATCCTTGTCAGTGCTTGTGGTGCAGTGTTCCCTGTGTTTGTGAGGTCCTGCCTGTGGGACATCAGCAGGAGCTGTCCCTGGGTGTCCCTTCCAGGCAGGGCTGGGAGCCCTGGAGTGCCCTGGATGGGCTGGATCTGACCCTGCCAGGGTCCAGGGAGGGGTTTGAAGAAAGGCTGTCAGGGTGCATTCACCTGCTGGGGGAGCAGCACCAAGGTTGCGTCTCTTGAATTGTCCAAGGGAAAGCTCTAACGTGAGGGCTGTGATTTTTTGGGAAAAATGCATTTAAGAAAGAAAGGAGGAGCCAAAGACCTATTTCGCCCATGATGAACCATCCTATCTAATGAGTACAGAAGTTTTTACATCTGTGAGGTGTGTGTGGAAGGATAATTAGACTAGCCTCCCTCTGGGAAGGCAATGGGGGTCTCAGGGAAACCCCAGCTCCAGGAGTGGAGATTGATGGAACAAAGCACATGGGCACAAGCTGGGTGTTACTTTACTGTGCCATGAGTGGCATTTCCCTCCAGCCCTGCCAGTGCTGGTCTCCTGGGTTACAACAGATCTCCAGCCAGGACAGGAGACTGCTCTGATATTTTCTGCACTTCATCTGAACTGAAAGTGAACTACTCAGATCTGTCTGAAGCATAAAATATTCTGGTCAATTTTTATCTTGTTTCAGGCATTTATTTAATGTATTCCCTTGGTTAGGTGTCTAGAAAGGATCGACTGATGAGCTCAGGGACTCTTCAGACCTAATAGGACTAAGATTAATCACCTATAACTAGTTGTTAGAAGAGAGTGAGTTGTTGAATTGTTCTATCATATCATGTTAAGTAAAAGTTATAATTTTGAGCGAAATGAAAGTAGTCTGAGACCATGGGAAAGTTTTCAAAGCTATCAAAGTGAAGGACAGACAAAATGAAAATCTATTTGGGAAAAGAAAAAAAAAAAAGGACAAGTTGGATGTGAAATAGAGTGGCTGTTTGATCTGAAGTTTAATGTTTCCAAACAATGATCTACACACAATGATTGTTGTGACCAAGTAGAGTTGTAGCTATGTAAGATTTTGAGTCTTCTATTTTAATAGATGTAGAAAATTGGTAGACAAAAATAGTTGGAAAGCATGACAGGAGTTTTAAAAGTAATATTTTTGAACCTAGTATTGGTAGAATGAAATGTTTTTGTGAGTAGTGACCACTACATCTTCTCTGTCAGAATATTACAGCTATATCATTTTTTTCCCTTTGAGCTTTTGTGGCTCTGGTTTTAGACATCGTTCACCTAAAATATTCCACATAATAAAAGGAAGGTGTTTGGTTTACATCCTCTCCTTGTCCATCCTCACCCACAGCTGCTGCAGTTTGGCAAAGCACAGTAAGCTTATTGACAATTTTCCTTCTTATTGTGCTTGATATGTTTAATGATAAATGCTGCTTCAGTCTCAAGTGATTTAATTCATGGTCTTTGTTATGTCTTGTATATCCTAAAAGAAGAAATAAGTGTGCAGTAAACAGTAAAGGCCAATGAATGGAGAGGCTCAAATGGTTTGCCAGACTAAGTTTTAATCTTTCTGGTACTGAGAATTTTGGTAAAGAATGTTACAAAAAGGGTGTCCTGTTTCTCCTGTTTAGAAATCTTTCCAGACCTAGGATGGGGGCTTATTTTCAAGACTGAATATGATTTGTGCTGTGTTATTCCGGGGGTCAGAGGTCAACATTCTTTAATAGCCAAATTTTCTATTGACCTCAAAGAGAGCTTTGTAGGGGAAAGGACTCTGGGATTCAGCTCACAGAGATTTCTGTTCTTTTTTAATAAGGAAAAGTCTTGGCTGGCTAAAAACTGTGCATTCCAATGAAATACTGGTCCATCATTTGCAGAGTAAATGTACTGTTTAATATTAAAGAAATGATTCAGTCTTTCAGTGGCAAAGTTCTTTCAAGTTATTAAAGTAGCATTATAATTTCTGTTCTACTGGTGTCACAAATGAAATTCCGCAGGATGGTCGTGACCAATTAGCAGTAGGTTGAGCCTTGAAAAGGATCATTTTAATCACTTCTTTCTATCCAGCGTTCAGTTTTTCAGTGTTGAATGAAAGTTTGACACTCAGTAGATTATCAAATCACTTTTTTTTTTTAAACACTTCTAAGCAGGGTTCTTATCAGTAGTAAGGTCTTGTCCTGATGTCCTTAATGTAGTGTTCGTTTCTTACATGTGCTTTTTCTTCACTGTGTGATGCAGAGTGATACAAATAGGTGGCTTCAGCTGAGCAGGGAGCCAGTGACATTTGGGGAAGATGCTCTTTTAGAACAAGTTTGTAGTCTAGGTAGGCCAGAATTCATCTCTGCACACTGGAAGGTTCATCAGATAGAAAGGAGAAGAGGGGGTAAATGAAGTTAAACTAGTAGTTGATGAACATTTATCATTAGGAAATGGTAATTATTCTAACAATGGGGTTCTCTCTTCTGGTATTTATTTCCCACATACTTCCATATTTTACCTTCCTCATTTAAAAAAGTTGCTTTTCTGCAAGCTTACATCATAATTAGTAACAAATGTAGTATCACAGATCATTCTAAGTATCAGAATATGATGAGAAAAATGAGGTTGAAGATACTTGTAAGATCTGAAAATACTATTTAACTTCAGAAGAAAGGGTTTGACTGATGTTCAGAGCTGTTTCCAGGGGAAGAAAAGCTATTCATCTTGGTTTCTGGATCCAGAAATTAGCCAGGCTCCCTCCTCTTACAGCTGTGACAAATGTTTCTTACAGCAACGCTAGTGGGAATAACCTATTTACAGATAATGTGAAAAATGAAAGATGATAAATCACCTCTTGATAGTGGAGCTAGAGAAATTTTAAGCCAAAAATGAAAATGGGTATTTATGATCGTTCCAAGGACGCTTTTAATAGCTGTCTGTTCCATTTTCCTCCTGCTGTCTAGTGTACACAACGCTATAAAAACACACGGGGGTTTTTGTGATAGAAGTGTCATTCAGAATTAAGAGATTTCTGCATGGTTATGCACACTCATGGTTCTGTGGCTGGCTGGTGGCTGGAGTCTTCATTTCCTGACGCCTTGATCCTTTGAGTGCTGCATTGTTTGACAAGCCATATGCCCATTTCCCTCTATGTATTCAAGTGGTTCCTCTTTTCCCCCGGTGATACTGTATTGCTCTCTTTTATAGATTTGTTAAAAATGCTGTAAATATGATAAATTCGTTGTTATTGCTGTTTAAATTCAATATTAGCAGAAACACGATCCCAGAGCAGAATGTTTTTCAGGAAAACCTTACCTGCAGTGGGTAACCTTGGCGGTGTCCCTCCCTGAGGTGTGATAAGAGCCTCCTGTTCCTGCTCTGCCCTGGGAGAGCAGCATCTGAACTATCTGCAGGAGCATGAAATGGCCTGTGCGTGCAGCTGCTCGGGCTGCCACTTCCACTAAACACTTCTCCTCTTTTCCTGGGGTGTTTGCTATGGTAGATTGCCTGCAAGGCTTCATTCTCAGTCTGGGCCTTCAGCCAAAATAAAAGCCAGAGACACATCAAAGCACTTGCTTAGAGGATCACCAAATATTACTTTTAAATAGAACAGAAAGAAGTATTTCTTCTGAAAGCCTGGGCTGGGCATGGAAAATATTTTGTAAAGGAGAAATTTGGAAATCCTGGGAAAAAGTAATTGTGTTGGACAAATACATGTGGTTGCCAAGCTTAAAAAAGGATATTTTGGGAGCAGTATGCTTCAGAAAGGCCTTCAGCCACCACAACTTGATTAATAGAAATGATAACCGCGAAAGGATTTTGTGAATAATCCAAAACCCATGGCATTGACAATAAAGCTTGTGAAGTGCAAGCAAGAGATTATTTTGTAGAGCCTGACTGAGAACCAATTTCAACTGGGAGCAGTGAGTTCCCTAAAGATTTCACATCACGGAAATTAAAGGGAAATGTAAAAATATTTGTATACTATAAAATATCTGCAATTACTTGTCTTTGTCATTAGAAAATAAATTCCCAGAATCCTGCTGAAGAAGCCTGGCTGGCTACAGGTGATATTACCCTGGGAAGGCAAAGGAGTTTCAGAGGCTCTGGTGCACGCCAACACTTGAGCTGTGGATGGGCTGGTTTTGTTCCATGTTGCTAAGTTGGTGTCAGGCAGCAATCCGGGATCTGTCAGACTTAGCTCTGAGGGGTTACTGAGCAGCACAGAAGCCTGGAAAGAAACGTGTTTCTCAGTGCTGAGCAAGAGACAAATCCCACTGATGCACCTATGTAATTGGAGTTTTACCAAGCTCAGGATCTGCTCCCTCCAGAGTAGGTGTGAATTACATCCTCAAAAATGTTCCAGAATTAATCTGCCCACTGCTGAGCTCGTCTCCCCTTGATGATTGGTGTCTGTATTGAGCTGTCCTGTCACTGCTGTGATCCATCTCCTCCTGTGTGCGGAGCACTGCCCCGGATCGAACTGTGCGCCGCAAACAAATCCTCAGGCAAATGGGGAGCAAGAGCAAATACTGAAGGTTGTGGGCATCAGTCTTGGATCTTAACTTGCCTAAATATTTGTGAAACGCTTTTTCTAATTATGTTCCCAGTGCTGGTAGAAATATAAAAGCCTCCTGAAGATACTTAGCAGATAGTTTTAGATATCTGCAGATTCTGCTCATCCTTTGCTTTTGTTCATCTGTCTGTTCATAAAAATTGCTCTTCTCTGTCAATTTTTTTTCAGATGTTTCCAGTTCTTTTCTAAATTTTAGTATTTATTTGCTTTCTCTTCTGGAGAGTACAGAGGTCCTGATATCTTAAACTGGCACACTTTGATGTGTGAGGGAGGAACATTTTTCTGCAGTATTAACAGCAGTGAGGGGGATTTAGCACTATGGAGCACTACAATACAGAGAAATAATCTTCCCCAAGACACAGAGACTCGTTTTGTGTAGGATGCTGTCATTCATACTGAACTATTACTACTGAACCCCAGAATAAACAGCTTTTACCTGCTAATATATAACTTCAGAGAATCTGAGACTAAATTGAAGGGAAACTACACTTAATTTATACAGTTCATATTTATTCACCGTATTTCTTTGGAGGCAGGTTTTAAACATGATAATACAAAAAAAATTGCTTTTCCACATTTGCTATGAATTAAAGTCTCTGCTGTAGCCACAGAGCACATGGGCTTGCCACAATCCTTAAGGTTACAGATTTGGGGTTGATACTTTGATTATTCCTCCACAGAGGCTTTACAATTTTTCAATTTGAAATGTATTCCTGGGAAAATATTGCTGATTTCACTGTCACAGTGAGGAATATTTGTGATATGCAAGGTTAGAAGAAGATTTCTTTTTGTGTGAGTAGGTAGATTACAAAGCCTCGTTGTAATTCATGTCTAGAAAGTTATTACAGAACATTCTAGATTAAGAAGAAAACGTTAGACCTTAAATTACTTGTGAGAGCAGCTCCTTCCCAGGAGAACACAGCAATGCTGCACAGTGCAAAGGGCCTGTTCTGTTCAGATCCTGCTGAACATGAGCATTTCTCTCCGTGGCAGTTTGTTGAGTGCCCTTCCCCTTTGTTTATAAAAATCTACTGCAGGACACTGATTTTTCAGATTTAAATGTACAGCTAAGCAGCCTGCTCTGATTAAATAATTATTTTTCCTGAGGGTATTTCTCTTTGGTACTTCAAGAAGGATTTAAATGTCTCCAACCTGCTAGCAATGCACATGTGGTATCATCATGCTTAAAAACCCATGTTAACAAATCTGTGTTGGCTGGAGGTTAGGCTTTTGCAGTTTGCTGCCAAGTGTTTTGGGATGTCTTTCGTGACTCACTTGTGGGTTTACAACTCAGATTATGCAGTATCTCTAATGTGTGCTGTGAATTTTAATTCCTTTTTACGCTCTTTCTGTTATGGGTGTGGAATGAGGAGCAGAGTGAGGAAATAGCAGTAAGAGGCACTGTAGTATGAAAACATGCTTATGAGTAATTTGATGTAAAATCGCTACAGATTGTGCAAAATAAATATTTGTGAGTGTATTTTTAAAAGCTGTAGAGATTTCGATTTTTATTTTCATGTTTGTATTACACTAATTTGTTGTGTTCTTATACAGATCTGTACCCATTCATGCCTCCTGATCAGTTGTCATTATCCCAAGCCTTCAACAGGATGTTTGCTACAATTAACTTCGATACTCTTGTTAAACTTCATGGTCATTCAGTTATAGCTTTTGATCTTCAATATTTAAGTTAATTTACCCCCTTGGATTTTAACAAGATGGGGTTGTCTGTCCAACCCCATCCTGTGGATAGGATGGAGCGTCTCCCACCTCTCTGCACGACCTGTTTCCAGTGAAACTGAAAGGTTGCCATAAGGTCTCCTCAGAACCTTCGTAATACACTATGGTTTCTTCAGTGCTTTGGGTTTCTTTTCTGAGTTTTTCTACAATTTCTTCTTTCAATGGCATTTTATGATGCTTTTCCTGTTCCCCTCTTGGCTGGGCTTGCTCTTGTGTTAAGTAACTTTCATTTCCCTGTGTTAGAGGCAACTCTTCTGTCTCTCCAACACAGAAGAATTTAAGAAATGGCAGGAGGTGAAGGATCTGTACCAGCAGCCTGTGTCTGCCACTGCTGTGCATGCATGGGACAGGATAATAGGCGCTGGGGAATATAAGTGATCTTTGCTTTCCTGGTCTAGACACTGCCCTGAGGAGGTCACACCCATACTCTGTGAGAATGGCCTCAGCAAGCTCAGCACTGAACAGAAAAGCCATCCCCATCCCAGTGGGGAGCTGTATCTGCAGGCTACAAGACAGGAAACAAAGCAATTATCAGGTTTATTACTGTGCCTTTCTATCCTGCCCTGTGCTGTGGATGTGTTGCTGGGACTGTTCATAGTGCCTGGAGCCTCCCTTCCCACTCCCATTGGTGCTGGGGCAGCTCTGCCCATTCCCTCTTGTCCAGTTCAGGCAAACACCAGTGCTCTCAGCCTCTGCCAGGGAGGACAAGCTGTGCCACAAACCAGATGTCCAAAGAAAAAAATTGATAAGGGCAATTTTAATGAACTCTTATTGTTTTATAGTCTTCCCTCATTTACTAAAAAAACCGCATGAAAATGAATGATGATGTAGAATTATTGCATCCTTAATTGGGCACACTTGCAAACATTTGCTATCTTTTGTTCTTTCTAATCTAAATTGAATCTGTGAATAATAATGATCTCATAATATGGGGGGGGCAACAAAAGAAACCCTTCTGAGCAAACTGTGTCAGCATGTGAAGTCTTACTGATTAGAGCAATACTTAAGTGAGTTAAATGCTGCCTGTAATTGTCAGTAAATATCAGAGTATAATACTTTACCAGTGCTCCTTGCTCCTGAGGCTGGTCACTCTGAGTCTGTCACAGGGACTCCCAAATTATGAGCAACTTGCCCAGCTGTATCCTCAGTCAGTGCAGGAGCTGCAGTGTCACTTGTGGTTGCAAAAGCTTTGATCAATTTCATTTAGTTGCTTTATTTTCACTGTCAGTCTTATGTTTAGTCAAAAAACCTGTGCAGAATGTGTAAGGAAAAGGAGACCTTAACCTGTGGTGAGGAGTCACCATTAAGAATGTGAAAAATATTTGAAATGTCAGTATGTCTCAGCCAGATGATCCAAAGAGTTCTGTAGATCTCTATCTTGAACAAATCATTCTCAGGAATGAGATGCACAAGATTTCACAAAAATTAATTTTTAGCCATGTTTGACATTTGCCTAGCAGAAAATCACACTATGTTCCAGACATTAGGAATGATGGTATGGTACGTATTCTCTCCCCTCATTATGTGTTATATGCATGATCTTTTCTGGCTAGTCCTGAATGAATAAGTGTTACAGATATTGTCTCAAAGATCTGACTTATTCTCAGTTCCTTTTCATTTTCCTAATCTTAATTAAATCTGTGACTCAAGAGGATGCATGATGAGAATGAAAAAAATCAGCTTGTATAAATCAAAAGCAGTGATATGAAATCAAACCGATCAGGATAAAAGTGTCTTTTGTACATAGGCTATTAAGCACTTTTTCTTTACCCCCTTGGCCTTTTGTTTGTTAGAGTGAAGGGACAGAATTGCTGTTCAGCTCTGAGGCAAACAGAGAGGGGGATTCTGCAGCTGGTACAGAGGCCCCTTGTGCAGCAGGAGCTGCACTGCATCTGATTGCTGAGAGATGTGCTGTGCTTCCAAAGAGCTGGGGGTTTTCCTTCCGCCCGCCCAGCTGAACCACTCCTCCTCCTCCTCCCTCGGTCTCTGCCCCGTCCAAAATCCCCCCTTTCCTAAGGCTGTTTTAACCCCAGCCCACGGCTTGGTGTGGGTACAGCCTCCCCCAGGGATGGCGAGGAGGCAATGCTGTCAGAGCAGAGCTGGGGGGGAACAGGCATGGTCAGCTGTGCCTTTCTGCTCAGAAAATTCCTGGAGTGGAAATCCAGACCTTGGCACAGCCAAGCAAAGCTCTCCTGGCTGGCTCCAGTGCCGTGTCCAACCGACAAAGTTATGTTTATTTATGGCAGTAGCTGTGAATTTGTTGGAGTGCCGTAGTGTTTGTAGGAAATCACACAAATTGCTGATTCCAGAGGATAAGACTCTGTAAGCCTGGCTTGAGTAAGAGGATGTGTAAGAGTTTGCAGAAACTGCTTTTCTTAATTTGACAATGTCTTTTGATAAACTGATGCATCTGTGGTGCATGCTCAGAGCTGTCTGGTGGTATAAATCAGGCACTACTTCATTAGTCTAGCTTGAAACCAATGCAGGATGGAGAATTTTATGCACTTCTGAGATTTTGCCAAGTTTTGGGGAAGTAGGATGGGAAGTGGTTTATTGTAAATCAATTTGGCCATATGCTGTTACAGTAAGTAACAAGCAAAGTTTACTTGATTCACATTTAAGCATTGGAACAGCAAACTAATAGAAGGAGATAGGATGGTTTAGTATTTTACATATATCTATATATAACTCCTCATATTCAGTCAAAATATTGAATTAAGCTATTTTTTCTGTCCAGACCCTTTAAAAGACTCTTTAAAATAGAAAGATACTAAGACCTTGGGGCAGTTTGAGTGTAAGAAGTTGATTTAGTTTCCTCTGTTAAGTCTTGGCTTAAAAAGTCAGGTTCAGGTCTGCTGATTTTTTGGTTTATTCTTTGTTCAAAGCTTTTTTAGCAGATTTATTGTGGGCAGCTTTCAGCATAATTGAATTGATAACACAGACTGGATTGCCCTGTAAAATTAGAAAAACAGAACATGCCTTCCAGTAACATCCGGTGATGGAAAAATACTGTTTTCTTAGGAGTCTGACTGATGGTAAATATTCCCTTGGAGAGCTTCAGAAGGGCTGTGTGGCACTTGGCAAATGTTTTGGTCAATATTAAAATTCCAGGTGCAGCTTTCGTGCATCTAGGGGAAGACTAATCCTTTTTTATTTAAACTGCTGTGTCTATGTTAACTTTCCCTCCTCGCAGATCCCCTCTGTGCAGCCCTATAAGATGTGGAAGCAGCAGCTGCAATCTCTGTCGCTCGGCAAATGTATTACAAATGAAAGCAATTCATGTCTTGAGCATTTTGTCCTTGTGCTATTTTGGTGCAGAACATCATAAATTTAGTAAATATGTGAAGATACGAATGCCACAAAGTCACTGCTTGAGATCTCTGCGTTTTTGTTTATCTGGGTTCAAAGTCAAGTGTTGCCTGCGAGTATGTCTTTTTGAATAAAGCAGGGATTCTCATTTCCCAGCCCAGGAAGCATTAACAGAGCAGGGCTTGGCTCAGCATCAGGAATAAGGAACAAACAGACTCCTTGCCCCTAGCCTCTCCCAATCCTAGGGAGACAAGAGTGGCTTCTGATAAATGAGTTTAAATATGAATCGCGTAATATTTCATAGCAATTCCAGATCCAAAAGTAGTCCAAGGAGAAAGTTCTTAGAGTAATTTAGTTTCTAGGAGAAAAATTAATTTTAAACAGACTGTAATAAGAAATAAAATGACCATTAGATATGTATCATTTTATAATCAGTGTCAGCTTTGCTACTGCAGATTAAGTGCTATTACCTACCTGCTGAAATTCAAGGTTGAAAAGCCTTATTGTTGTTCAGCTGACTTCCAGAAAGCAACGTTCTAGTAAGAATCTACAGTGTATTTGTACTGTACATGCTCTGTTTTCAGTGCTGCTGTGTATCTGTCTGTATAAGTGTCTGAAGGCACAGTGTCCTTACAAAGATGCCTTAACTTGGTCAGGTAGTTGGACATGATGGTCACTGTAGGTCCCTCCCAAGTGGAACAGTTCAGTCTCCTCCACTCTAAATGCCTGTCAGTACTTCCATTTCTGAACTGCTCCTTGGTTTGGGAATAGTGAGTTAATAAAAATGTATAATATGAGCTTGAAGTTTAAGGTAGGCTTTTAGCAGAAGTTTAAGGTAGGCTTTTTGGGAAGACCAATTTTGGGTTGTCCTCTATAAATTGTTTTAGGTATTGGAGAAATTTGATATTGTGCTGCAGCATTTCCCCTCTGGAGCTGTATGTTGTAGTGCCATGTGGGTGTTTTCTCAGCCTGCTCAGCGACTTTCCCGCAAAGGGTTTATTTTGCAATGGCAAGAAAATGATTTACTCTTTAGGATCATGTACTTTCCATATTTCTGGACTATTTTAGTGACTCTCCTCACTGGTGAGCAGAGTTAGGAGTGTACAAAGGGGCATAAGAGAATTTTGTTTCTCTTCAAATCATTCTATCGTGGAACTGTTGAAGACCCATAGCCAAGCACTAACCAAAGAGAGGTTTGAACCCAGTGGCTTTATATTTGATAATGTTTCTTTTGAACATTTTTCTGATGGATTTATTGTGTTTCATCTGCTTTGTAACATAGACTGTATAAATAATGAAAGACACACAAACATGTTTTTTAAACTGTGGACAAGATAAGTTCACACACTTCACACACCGCATTGTGGGACTTGTGGCAATATCTACACTTGAGGGATTTCCTCTCCCTCCTTCTTAAGACTTTTGAATGACTATCTTGTAAAATTTTTCTCCAACACTGTTCACAAAGGAGAGGTTTTGTTGAAATCAAGGTGGGTTATTTTGGGACTGAAATTTGGTCCCAAGAGGGGTTTTTTTTTCAAAAAACAACACACAAAGGCAATGACTCAAGAAACCTTGAATATAATCCTGAAGTGGGCAGAGAAGTATATTTTTTCACTTGAGCTGTTTTTATAAAAAATAACTTTCTACCTTTGTACTTCAAAAGCATCAGCTGATGTATGTTTCATTCTGTGTTGAAGGGGGTTTTATTGATTTTTATGGACTTGTGGCATTGCAGATTTTATATTCCACAATTTCTCTCACCTCAGTTACTGATCATGTGTACTTTGCTTCAGCAGAACTGTGGTTTTCTTTGTTAGGATCCAGCGGCAGCAAAAATGTGAAAATTTTCTATGGTTTGCCTGTATTTTTTATTCTGCTCTAAAATCCAATATAGCTGAGAACTTGCAAAGCTTTTCAGCTTTAAACTAAGACATATTTTAACTGTATGCAAGGTTGTTTGTCAGGGTATTGTATGGAAGGTAATGTGGCTGTTGGGGAGATTTCCTGCTGCCATCAGAACTCTGCGAAGGGCTGTTAAAGAATTATGGAATTGATGGCAATGCAGTGTTAGTAGATTTTTTTTTTTCTTCCTTTTGTCATTGAAAATTGTCTTCAGGGTTAATTGCTACCTTTTTTTTTAATTGAAGAAAAATATTTTTTCCAGGATTATGTTCATTAAGAGCATGTTTGCTCACTTTATAGATCCTAAAATACTGTAAGGAAAAGAGGAGTAGCCTAGGAAATACTGAAGGGAAGAGACTTTTTATTTATTTTCTGGACTGCATTTACATCTGTGTAACATTTTCTGTTCTAAACAGAATGCATCAGAAATTCTGCAAGCCCAGGCACAGCCAACAGCTGATCATGAAAAATGATCCAGAACAACTCTACCTGAATATTTGTCCAGCATTTCCCACACCAGTATCTGTGCATGCACAACACAGGATAGTAAATTCAGTGTGATGATCAGTCCATATCTGGACAGTATTTTGAGGGAATTTGGGACTAACAGTTGTTTCTTAAGTAACTTTAGAAACTGGGAAATATTTCATAGTAAACTTCATGTCACACTGTGCCCTGAGGCTTGTGGAGCTGCAGTTCCAGAAGTCCTGGATAAATGTAGAAAATCTTCCCTTTTCCCAGACACTTATCTACTGAGAAACTGAGATAGAGTCATGGGGATTTGGTGATGGAAAGGTCTGAATTGGACACACTCCTTGGCCAAAGAGCTCATGCTCTGTGTCATATCAACTGCTTTGAAAATTTCCATCTTTGGTCTCCTTATAGCATACAGCATATAGAATTTCCTTTAAGAAATAAGCTTCAAAAATATTTGATTTAATTTGAAATTGAACTTAGGTCAAATTTCAGGCAGAGTTTTGCTATGAATGTAGAATTCTGGCCAGTTTCCTCTCCAGAAAAACTCCTTTACAGAAGACTGTGCTCCTCTGCCATCTTTCCATTACTGTCTGGAGTGATTAACATGCATAGATGCTTCAGCTAAAGAATAAAAAGCCCAGACCTTTTAATTTTGTAAGAACAAGATTACATTCAGTAGAAAAACATTCACCAGTATTGTATGGTATGCTGCTTTTGTCTGGGATAAAGCCAATTTTCTTTGTTGGGGCTGTTATGGGGCTGTGCTTTGGCTTTGTGCTGAAGAGTGTTGGTAATTCAGGCTGGGGGTGAACAACACCTCGGGAGGGGACACAGGCAGGACAGGTGACCCCAGCTGAGCAGAGGGATGTCCCAGACCATCTGGCACCATGCTCAGCATTAAAGCTGCGGGAAGAAGAGGAAGGGGAGATGTTTGCAGTGATGGCTTTTGTCTCCCCAAGTAAGCACCGAGCACGATGGAGCCCTGCTTTGCTGGGCATGGCTGGATACTTTGCTCATGGGAAGTGGTGAAAGAATTCCTTGGCTTGCTTTGCTTGTGTGAGCAGCTTTTGCTTGCCCCATTAAACTTCATCTCAGTCCATGAGTTTCGTCACTCTGCTCTCCTGATTCTCTCCCATCCCAAAGGCAGCTGCTGCCCTGGTGCCGTGTCACCAGGTGGGGTTATACCACGACAAAGGTGTGCAAGCACTCGTGAGCAATGTGGAAAACTCTTGAGTCTTCTGTCATGAAGAGTTGAACTTTTAGTGAAGAGAAGAGGCTAAAACTCTGCAGATGACTGACTTAATGAGGCAAGCACAGTTGATTCATCTCTGGGAGCAGATAACTCATGCAGATGAGGCCATCACTCAGCTCAGCCAACTGCTAAACAAAATACATCATTCAAATCTTTGGGAAAACTGTCAGTTTCCAGGGATAAAATGATAACTGTCTGAAAACTGACCTTAGTCCCAAATACTGAAATTGAGTACAGATAGAAGCAAGATGCCAACAGTTATAGCCATACACTTCAGTGGCAAACATTCCTTGTGGCATTTCATCAACAGATGCAGATTGTAGCCAGTATGTTTTGTGTTTTTTTTAAGATTCTTGGTTTTTCAGGGCTAGATTTAGCTGTTGGTCATTGGAACAAGGACACAGGTGTCTGGAAAGGTGTATCAAACAGTAACTGCAGTTCTGCAGAGAATCCCACTGCAGGTCTGGGCAGCAGCTATCCAGGGCACTGTTTCCAGCTGGGAAGGGTTGGAGCCAAGAGTCAGTGAATTGGTGAAATTGTGTTTGATAGTCCCAGGGAAATGCAAAGGTGTTTGTGTTACCAATAATGATCTGGACAGGCTCTGAAACACTTTAAATTTTCAGTAATAAGAAATATCGGGGAGGGGGGAATAACTTTTAAAAATAAACAGGCATCTGTTTCTAGTTTTGGAAGTGACATTTTCAAACTTTACATGCTATCCTGGTGGGTGGATGGCAGTGGGGATGTGGGAGAGCCACTTGGGTTCTCCTTCTGCCCTGGAAATCTCTCAAGTGTTGTGTTAGGGCAGAGGAGGAGCTCTGAGATGGCAGGGGATGATGTGTGGTTCTCCCTCCTGCAGGAGGACTTATCAAGTAAGAAAAGAGAATTCCCAAATTAAATGTTTTAATTAAAATAACACAGTTTTGCAAAGAATTTAGCAATATCTCTGATCATTTCAGGCTTCTGTATGTGAATAAAATGTTTTTAAAAAGCCAACAAAAAGCCTCCAACACCTGGATCTGAGCCATTATCTCCCCTAGGCAGAGACTGGCAATGGCTTTTTTTAATTTCTTAGTTCTTGTGAGATAGTGAAAAAAAGTGCATCAGCATAAATAAATGTTAAAGAATCTGAGGCAGGAAGACTTGTGAATGCATAGCACCATATTGGGCTATAAATTAATTTGGGGTGCTATTTCAAGAGGAGTATTCAGATAGAGGAATTTATTATAGTTCAATAATTTCTGAATTTTTACTAATTAATATATTACAACCAAATTACTTCAGTGACATTTTGGGGACCAAATTAAATAAAATGTCTATGGTATGTTAATTTGAGCTCATGAAAGTCTAATTTGAATATGTAATTTGGATCAATTAGAAGTCTCTTCTGAACTTTAGTGATAATAGAAATGTAAAAAAGACTGGGAAGCTGTTAGGATTAAGAGTGATACATCTGGGAAAAGCAAATTACAGTGTCATTTTTAAAATGTAAATGAGGCTTAAAATTTAAAGATAATATGCATATATATAAACATATGCAATATCTGAAAGAACTCAAAGTTCTTTTAAAAAAATATAGATAGTGATTTTTTTTTCATCATTAATCCTCGGTTTTCCCTGCAAAATATCTAGACTATAGTTACATTTTTACTTCCAAAGAAAATCTAAGTTTGGGAACTCTCCCAGAAACCCAAGTAGCGTTCATTTTCTGCAAAAAACTTGAGAATAAAAACTGCAGTCTAATTTTGGTCCTTGTGAATTGCCACGGTGAATTGAAACTGGGTTTATGTCAGGGTAAATGAGATTAAAACCTGCTCTTGAACTTTCAAGAATATATACAAGATATGTAACAGAGCTCCTTAGCAAGGTACTTGAACAAAAAATGTGGCAGGGTTTAGGCAGTGGATGTCCCTCCTGTGTCCCCTGGCTGTCCGTGTGTCCCTCTGACTTTCTCAACCGTGCTCGGGAGCAGCAAATTTTATTGTTCCAGTCAGGAGCAAACAGCCCAGGTGGGCAAAACAGGAGTGACCAAAGCACTTAAAATCTCCTGAGGGTTCCAATTGCATTTATTGCGAACTGAGACAGGTCTGTGCCTGCAGCAGGAGCTGTGCCTGCAGCAGGAGCTGTGCCTGCAGCAGAGTCCAGCACAGCCCTGCTGGCTTTTCCTCCCTGCAAACACCTGCCCTGGGAAGGGCAGCAGCTCCAGCTGCCAGGCTGCTCCTGGGCATGCTTTGGTGTGCATGAGTGCCCTGCTGAGCAGCTTTTCTCTAAAAGATGTGCTCTAACAAAGTCTTGCCAAGGGGCTTGTTGCTCGATCCTCTGTTTGGGGAAATAGCTGAATTTTCCTGGCAGCAGTTCGAGTGTTGTGGTGCAGGAGTGGTTACTGCTACTTATGTGGTAAAGTCAGAGCTCTGGAAGGTGTCTCTTCACGATTGAAAAAAAAAAAAAAGGACCAGGGAATAGATTTTCTTATCTTCCATCAAAATGTAAAATCTCAAATTGTAAATGCCATTAATGAGAATCCAAAGGTGTATTTGGAACTATGGTGTTTTGCATGGCAGCTTTATGCATTGCTGCTATACCACTAGGCTCGTGATATTACAATTATCATTTGAGAAAAAAAAAATTAGGAAAAAAACCCTTACAACGTTCATTTGAGAAGAGACAAGAATAATTAAACCCACCGATATCATCAATGGAATTGAGCTCTGGTTAATTTAAATCCACACTGGGTCATTTTACATACTGCTTTCCAGCAGTTACATAGAAAAGCTGATCTTTATGCTGCAGGAGGACACGATTAAGATTTCACTACCCAAGAAGTTTGTTTTAAACTAAATTGCTACATGTTTATGGGAACAAAAATGTTTGCAGTCTACAGCATTGCATTAAATGTAGGTATGATTTCAGTTGGCTTCTTGCCCTGAATTTAAAATAATTTCCTTCTAAACCACACATCGCATCAATTCAATTGTATATTAAGACAACCCCTGCAATATTGAAATTACTTTTACCCGTGCAGATCGACAGTGAGTTTGTGTACCTGGATATTTGACTGCCTGAGCCACATGCTTTAGAAAAGAGGATGTTGAAAATAAAAAAGTAATTTTTTCCTTCCTCATACAATGGATTTGTGGCAAGGAACAATTCGAGGTTTTAATAAGCTGCAAATTACAAAACTTGGTTTTTGCTGGTATCCAAATGTTGATGAATTTTCACCGCGCACTTCCTCCATAGCATTGTGTCCAACAGGATGGGCTGAACTGCAGCATTCCCAGTAAGGAGTGTTCCTGCTACACCACTTTAATGTAGGTGTTTTGTAAAAATCCATTTTAACTATCGAGAAGCAGAAATGTAGCTAAAGCTCAGTATAAGAAATGGATATCTCTTAAACAAAAGTAATTTGTCTTCTGGAGGGGAAGCAGTCCTCAGCACATGTAAGTTTTTTATGGGGAACTTGGCTTCAAATATTAGTCTTATCAATTTGTGGCACACTTAGCTCTGTGTACAGGATTGAGGTTTAACATCGTTTTTCCTTTTCCCTTTCTTTTTCTTGCCACTTCAGTTACTGCAATTTTACATTACTTCAAATATTCTTTGTCAACATCCTTCAGATTTTAGGAATCATAGTGGTTTCACCATCTACTAATCTGTGGGATTTAATGCTCTGAGGCAATGACCAGCAAATTGTTTGGTTGGTTATTTTGTAGTGTTGTTGGTTTAGTTTTGGGTTTTTTTGGTTTGGGTTTTTGTTTTGTGCATAATATAAGCTTCTCTGGGGTACCGTCCCTTATTCTTAAGCCCGACAATATCAGTCAAACATCTTATTTCTATTTTTTTTAAAAAAAACAGATAACATGATCTCGTTTTACTCAAAAGCTCTAAACTGTCCCAGTGATACCTGTTTGCAGTTTGGGAGCATCTGTGAGCAGCCTGCCCGAGAGCCTGTCCCTGCCCTGTGTCAGAGGCAGTAAATGTGCCTGGGCTGCCAGGATTACAGCCCTTACGGATGGGTGGGAACTGGTGGTCTCTCTTTTAAGGTGCCCCTTGGAGAGCCATGGGGTGATGCAGCAATGTCTTGTTTACATTTTCACCCTTCTCGTGGACCATCTGAGAGATGGGCAATATATTGGTTCCTCCAATCAACCTGGTAGTGCAAAAGGACTGAATTTTGTTTTGCTGATTAAGAGATAGCATTAATATAAAAACAAAGTTGTAAAAATCCTAATAGAGGGGTAAAATGACTTTTGGTAAGTTTTCAAGTCCTGATTTCCTAATCCAAAATGTAGAGTTGGTGGAATTCTCTTTTTCTCACTTTCTCACAAGCAATTAAAATTGATAGTTTGAATTCATGGTTTTCCGTTAAGTAAATTAGCAAAAGTTCTAGAACATTTTCATTTTAACAGACAGCTATTTATAAATAAGTTCTGATAAATTCATATGTGGGCATTTTTTTTTTTTTTTATAAATATGCATGATGCATTTTAAAATTTTGATCTATAGAGTTTGGAAGAAAATGTGAACAGAACCCAAACAAATTCTGCCTGGTCCAGTCCCATCAGTATGTGGCTTGGTCTGAAGGCTCACTTTTCCATAGATTAATCAAACATGGAGAGATGTTACAATATGTGTGCAAAAGGAAGGCTGTAATCTGCAAATTTACTCCTCTGAGCCTCACAGTTATCCAGTGTGGGGATCAGGCAATGATGTCCAAACTGTTCAGCAGAGATGAGAAAGAGCTTAACAAGCAGCTGACATCTGGCCAGAAAGTTATGCTATTAAAAAAAAAAAAAAATCTAGAGGCTAATACTTGGTGGTGATTTGGGTCTGAAGGCAGAGAACAAGTTTTTTAACCCATGCACTAAGTTAGGAGCACCCTTCAATGCTGAGCTACTGAATGAACTCTATCTTAAATTACTTATCTTTACAGGATCTTTTCATTCTACCTCTACTGCCCCAGAAACCTGTCACACTGAGAGCACCTCTATCTTTAGATTGAAAGGCTTTTTCAACTCAGCAAGTTGTGGTTGGTTGAGATAATGCAAAGTTTTGATAGCTGTGAAATAGCCTTAGCAGAAATGAAAGAGACTTGAGCCAAGAATCTTTGTCAAAAGTTAGTACCTGTCACAGGTTTTTCACCAAGTTCACTACTTTCAAGAAGACCACTTTAGAATTAAGAGGAGTTGGATGTAGGTTAAAACAGAATTATCAGTTCTCAGTGGGGGTCTGCCTAGAGATAAAGCTTGGAACCAGAAATCCATACTCTATGAAAAGCCGTCTTAAAGCAGCTTCTCTTTGAGATGGTGGTGAAATGCTGCCAAGAGCTGTTAATCCTGGTGACCTGAGTGTCCTTAGATTAATATCAAGAGCTGTAAGGATCTGCAACACAGGATGGGTTGTTACAGGTTTGAGGGTCAGATGAAACTCCTTTGATTAAGTGTGGCTGTTCTTTTTCTCTTTGTCTGCCTGTGTGTCCATGACAGTTTCCCAAAAACTTTGACATCTCCAAATGCTAACCCCAGATTTGGAAAATGCTGGCTCAGTCATTGCTTTCTGAAGTATTTAGAGCTTGAAAAGGGCAAAGGTGTGACAGGGGGGTAAGTCTCCTCACCTGAGGGAGCCAGTTCCTCTGCCAGGGTCATGTTCAGTGTCTACTGATGACATTCTGAGACTCCAGTAAAAGTGCTACACCTTTTGATCAATATTTTCAATCAATTTTAATTGCTGAAGAAGGCAGTTTGTGAGCCCAACTAGGAACCATATCTTGAATCAATTTTAGAACTTTGGCATGAAAAGAGGAATTTTAACCTGGCCTTCTAAAATGATAAAGGTAGATTTAATCATTGCACAAATGCATTCAAGCATCAAATTACAATCAATCATTTGTTTATGGATTTGTTTATGGATTTTAGTTCAGTACTTGGAATATTCCATGGATACTTGGAAGTATACTGAAGATGACTGCCCTTTAATGGGAAGTACTTAGATCCATCACTATAAGAAAATATCTTTCAGACCAGTAAATTATATATTTTATTAATTTTTCCCCCATCTATGCCAAATAATGAATTGCTCTTTATGATTTAACCTTGAATGTATAGGAATCCCCTGGCAGAGTGCATGTGCAGAGGGGAAACCCAGCAGCACCTCAGCCTGTTAGGTGCTTTGGTAGTTCTTATGTAATACACCACCAAAGCCTAGCAGTACAGCTAGAATTGTACCAAGTCAGGTAAATCAAAAGGCAAACCTCTTTTTAAATTTTCCTTTTAATGTATAAATACGTGCTAATATATATTTAATACTTCTGGGCTGCTGGAGAATTTTTCAGACTATGTAGTTCCCATGTTATTGCATTGGCCCATATACTTTCAGAAGACTTAGAGTCCAGAACGTTTATGCCACATGATGACAAGATTCTGAATAAACTTATCTCTAAGAGCAGTTTTCTGCAGTTTGTTCACCTCCATTTTCTGAAGCTGAAGCCTGAACTGACTGGGCATACATGTCCTGAGGAAGCAGAATTGCATCTCCCTGGGTTTATAGAGTTCGAAAGGTTGATTATGTGTTTTCAATAGCAATTTTCCAGGCCAGTAGTTTACTGTATTAAATACTGTATGCTGGGAGATGTGTAACAGTTCCTGTTGCACAAATGCACAGCATATATGATATCATAGGATGGCAGTTTCAGAACTACCTTGGTTTTTTTCTTCCTTCAGTTACTATTTTTCAGGTTTCTGTCCGAAGCATCTGGGCTGTTGCATCAGATCTGCTGATCATTAATTTGGTTTTTCCCATAAAAACAGTAAAGCAATGAGCAAACACAGTGTTAAGGTACTTAAGAGTGTCCATTAAAATGAAATAGTATTCAGTGGCAGCAAATGCTAAATTGTTTAAAACAGGGAAGATAATCTAGAATTCTTTGGAAATAAGTTTTCTCTGAGGCAAATCTATCAGGCTATAGGAAAAGGAACAAATCAAGATGCTGCTATCTAGAAAGGAAGAAATGCAGAATATAGGAGGATAGAATTTAAACCCTCTGATCTAAATCTCCACAGGAACTGTGCAAAAGGGCCTTAGCTCTAAAGAGAACATAATACCTACTCCAGCTCTTGCCATCCACTGCAGCCCACAAAGAAATCTCCCAAGTTTACAACAAACCTACATTTTTTGGAAAAAGAATAAAAGCCAAACCATATGTTATAGGACAAGAACAGCCTTAAAGCTTGTGATCTGCTCCATAATTGGTTGGGGAAAATGCTAAAAAACCCCACAGATGATCCTAAGATTTTGACTGCCCACCAAAGCAAAAGCCCCTTTTCTGGATCCCCAAGTGACTAAATGGATATGTAAATAAAGTGCAGACATGAAATAATGAAGGAGAATTATTTTTGTTTTACAGAGGACATTCTGTACCCTGTTATTCATCAATCTGGACAGAGGAAGCCTTAATTCTAAATAAAACAAGGAAAAAACATGCAGAACAGTTTGATGTCTTTGTGTCACCCTCGAGTTCTTTCTCCATCAATTATCTACAAGTAGATTGAATCTAAATCTTGCTGCTTGTTCTGCATAACTACTGTAAGATGATAAAGAGAGGTCTGGGGACTGAACTTTTCTTGTCTCAGGTCCTGCAGCTTACTCTTTAACTTGATGAATCTTGTTGAACAACCCTCTCCCTTCAGGTCTTCAGAATGCTACATGTGTGTAGTGAGTGATAATGAAAAGGAGCAATGTTTGCTTTTGTAATATATGCCATAATTTACATGAGCTTGTCATTATCTGAGCATAAAGGATGTGTAGAAAAGCTTTGTGCTGTTCTATCTGTCCTTTGCTTGGTAATTAAGAGTGCACTGATACAGATGTATTGTAGGCAGATATTATCCAAGTCCTGACAAAGAACCAAAATTATTCATCTAATATATCATGATGGCCATCTTGAATACTAACTAGGGCACTTCTTGATCAGAATTGTCAAAAGACACTTTTTCTGTGCTCCTGCCAGGGAACATCTTTGCTGGCAGATACTGTCTTTCATATGAACTACAAATCTCCCCTGCTTCAGTTTGCATTTCTCTGGCCCTGAAAAATCATAGCAGCATAAATGTGTTTGTCTTTTCTTCCTTCCATTCTCATTGAATTTATTTTTATAGAAAAGTCTTTCATGGCTTTTTTAACATGCTTTTTTTGGCAGGATAATTATTAGAGTTGCCTGCATTTTTTTTTAATACATACAATTCTATCAGTCCTTCACTTCTGCCTGTGGGGCAGAACGCCCAGACTGGAAGATCTAATTCTGTTCTTGGCATTTAGAGTTTTGATTCTCATGACTTCAAAGGAGTTTGCTTTTATTTATCCTGTGGATATAATAGCAGACTCAGGCTTTGTAATAGACAGAATGTGGTGTTTTTACATAGCTTAAAATTTAGTTCCACTGTAGGATGAGGGTGTGAGTTCCCACTGACATTGCACACACCATGGACATCTTGGGGAGAGAGAGTTTGACCCTGAACAGGAGAAAAGATTCAAACTACCACAGCTACTTTATGGGAAATTTTATCACACCCAAGGGTATGGAGCTTGTCACTTGGGAGCTATGTGCTTTGTAACCTCAGTGAGACACAAAAATTTATTAACTTGGCAGGCGTTTCCAGTGTTTTATTATTCAAGGGGCAGGATCTGTTGCATATTTCAGGAGTACCAGCCAAGTGATCTACTTGGGGTTCAATTAGTTGGTCTTAAATTCCTGCAGTCCTGCTCTAGTCCCTGGTGATAACTCAATTTTTAATATAGTGTTTTCTTTCTATATTAAATTTTAATAAATTAGTGCTCAAGTTGTAGTATTGATTCTGAAAATGCTTTAAGTGTGAATCTACATGATTCTCATGTATTTTGAATGCTATGAAAGTAAAAGCTGAGAAATCATAGAGGCTCATAATTTTGTCACATTTGGGACAATTTCTGAGCAACACTGCAACTGCTGAGGAATCTGGAATATTAAATGTAGCCAAAATTGAAGTGCCTGCTAAAAGTCACAGGTATACTGGGCTAGATCACCTCAACAGAAGGCTGTGAGTATTTTACCATAGATAAAAAATGTATTTCTTCCTTTAATTCACTTCTGAAATTTTTTAGAAAGCAGGGACTGCTGTGGATACCCAGGATGGAAAACTTCAGCCCATCAAAGTTACAAACTGCATAATGCTGGGTGACACACTGGGATGGCTCAGGCTTCTGAAAGTCTTAAGTACACTGCCACCTCTATCTGAATGTAATACAAACAGTATTCCTCTCCTAGAAATGGAAACTGGCATGCTTCTACTAACACAGCTAAAGGTTTGAATGCCTTCTACTCCATCAAACACATCTTTGTGGGGTGATGGCCCGAGATATCCGATGGCAAACTCTGGAGATGCATTCCCATCGAAGGCATCTGGGCTCATTGATAACAAGTTGGGCCGTTCCACTGGCAGCTTGAATTTTCCTCTGGCTCATTAGTGTGGATGGATTGCTATCAGCTTTCTGGGCTGCTTTATTCTCCTGACACCATTTTTAACTTAGTTTGTACTCTGAAGAACAAATGCATTTTAGTTCTGCTTGTGTGTTAGCCCTTGCATAAACTCATTGACAAGATTTCTTTGCAGCCCTTCTCCTTGCCTCTAAAAGCGTGATTGCTCCTGTTGTGAGTTATGTTTTCAGAATACTAAATGTGTTTGGGGTAACAGATGCTTTTTAAAGTATCCCAGGATCTACTTTTCTTTGAATTTGAAGAAACAAGACAGAGCTTTTAATTTATAACAGTTCATTCTTAGGTGCAAAGCTTTCACTGTAACAAGACCTGCTAAAATATGTAAATCCTCAATGCACACTATGTTGAATTTACTTTGACTATTGGATACACATCATGCTACTTTTTGTTCTATGAATGTCCACATTTTGAGTTTTGGGGGTTTTTTGCCACTTTCAGTCCCTTTTATTTAATTTTATTTTTAAATCTCTGTGTGCTGAGAAGCCAGGTCCTGGCAATGCCGTAAGGACACCTTGTGAGAGCTGTAAGACGTAGAACATAGTGCCAACCAACGTCCCCCAGGCTTCAGAGTAACACTCTTCTGCCTGTGGTGCTTTACTGTAACACCTTTTTATGGTCTGTGCGATTCTTGTAAGGGTCTAAAAATACCAATCAAATATTAATGACGAAATTCTGACATCGCTTTAAATAGATAAATCAATAAGACCAATGTTACAGTACTCTGAAAGAGTTTCAGTTCAGCAGAAGTGTGATTTTTTTTTTTTTTTTCTGTGTTTGATTGTGTGTGAGGGAAGTCAGGCTGATGGGGAGAAGAGGGGCAGTGGCACAAGGCAGGCTGGGGCACTGCAGCACCGCTGGCACTTCCAGCACTGCCTCGTCCTGCCCTGTGCACGGAGCAGCCCCTGGAGCCTGTGGTTCCTGCGCTTCCCCGTTTTCCTCTCCTCAGCACCATCCTCTCTTTCCCTGGTTTACAGCCGTGGTTTGACGAAGGTTTTCAGTGCCCTGGGTGCCCCAGGAGGCAGCAGGCTCCCCCTGAGCAGAGGTGTGGGAGCTGCGCAGTGACCTGGCCTGGTGGGCTCAGGAGAAGGAACCAGCGGTGCCCGATCCGAGCTCTCCCCATTTGGCACAATCCTGGTGTGTATCTGTGTATACCCGTGAAAACTGACTTTGATGGCAACTTGATAATCTCAAATTAAATTCCAAAATAATTGTTTGAAGCCCCTGCACAGCAGGGTGAGGCTGATGAGCTCCATGCAAACAAAACCCAGCATCGCTGCTCCATGTTTGGCCCCTGGGCGAGATATTTGCTGTTGGGCTCTTTCTAGAACATGAAACAAAACTTGATGAAAAATAATTTTGCATTTTCAGAGGGGTGCTTCTTGGTCTAGTTAGGGCATGAATAATTTTGTTTTCTGAAAGAAATACCAGCAGACAACACAGCTGGTTGTGAGTAAGGTCTGGTTTGTGCATAGGAACCTGCACTGGGAGATGTGTTTTTTCTCTGGGCCTGTTCCTACAGCCTGGCACTGTTCTATTTTTCAAGGTCAAAGAAAGAACTTGTTAAGAAAAATCCTGATAAAGTGTTTTTGTTTGGCTTTTTCTTTAGAAAATGCTATTTCTCTGATATCAAAATGGTCTGAAAAAAGAGGTGACTTGGAATTTTTTTTTTAACAACTTCAAGGAATTTTGACAAGCTCTATGCTTGATATGTAACTTTAAAATCTTAATAAATATGCTATGGCATAATTTACAGTGTAAAGGTGGAGGGAAGCAACATCAGAATGAAGTATTTGAAGAGGTTTTTTATTTTTGTTTTATGAAGAAAGGAAGGAAATTTTTGGGCAATTTTGGCTGCAGTGATTCTGAATTGACTGTTCAGGATTCAGACAAAGATCAGGGTTCTGCCCAGTTCAGGGATTTGCTTGGAAGAATCTCATGAGATACAACCTGTGAGTTTGGGCTGAGCTTCTGGCGCAGCCATGAACATCCCTTATGGCTCAGCACCCTGCCCAGCTACTGAAGTGTGGAATTAGGAAGTCATTTTAGATTGCAAAGACTTTGCTTAGGAAAACTTCTAGCGCACTGATGAAATTTGATTGGAAGATGGAGTAATTAAGAAAATGTAACTATTTGCTAGTTTTTCAGAGACTCAAGTGACAAAGCTTTCAATGTATTCAGACATTATTTTGAAATGCTGGCATTGCCGGTCTCACTTGGCTGCCTTTAAAATTACTTTACTTTTCATTACTGGATTTATGAAAAGGTTCTAACATGCATCTATCAGGTCTTGAGTTTTAAGCAACTTGCAGGGAAAAAGGATATCTCTGGGCTCAGATAAAGCCACAATCTTATTAGAGTTGTCTAGAAATAGCTTATCTGCTATTCTTAGCTACTAGCTGCAGACAATGTAAAAATAATTGTCCTGCTGTTGAAGGTGTCTACGAACTAATTATCTGTTGTAATGCCATATCTGTATTAATATGAGATTATATTGTATAAAGGCTACTTTTTTTTCAGAAAGAAAAAGAAAGATCTATAATATATTTGACAAATTTCCCTTCTGACTTTAGTTGCTGTGGTAATTCATGTGGGAGAAATCATGTCAAGCAGAGAGGGAAAAGCTACCCACAAAGTGCTACACCAAGATCTCAGAAGGTACTAGGTAACAAAAGAGATTGTTTAGTATAAAAGCGAGGTGAAACAAAATCACACAGTGCTTAAAGAAGCACAAGGCTGCATCTTCTCATTGTGCTCCTGTCCCTCCTTGTGGGGTTGCACAGATTCTTCCTAAGACCTGCACGGATTCTGCTCAAGCCTTACACGTTTGCAGTGATGTTATCCTGGTCCTGGGGCATCAGGGATGTTGTGTGACATTTCCAAGGTCTCACCACATTTGGCCTGAGCTTAGATGGTTGCAGTTTTTTGATTAACTATTGTTGCTTGACTTACTTAAATTGTAGTCCAAAGCCCTGTAAGCACAAACTTTTTGTGAAACCATCAGAAATACATACCTGGTGTGTTGCCTCTTGACCATGACATGGAGGGAAATTAGTAAAAACTTGGCTTCTGTTCCCTGCTTTCAAGCTGTGTTTGTCTGCAGAGGGTGTTACTGCAGGTATGGCTGTTGTGGGTTTTGTGTTTCTGGACAGTTCATCATTTACACCCACAAGGGGATTTTCTTAGCCACCCTTCCTTTTTCAGTGAAATGAAATGTTTAATTCTGTTATGTGCTTCAGTTTTGACTGCAAATAATTATTGCTCAAGATGGTTTGGTTGATATTGCTGATACTGTGAGGACACTGCCTGTGCTTGTGAAAATACTGGCATCTCAAAAGTTGATGCCTCTCTCTCTTTTAGTTGGCTGAGGAAAACAACAGTTGTGCCACTAACTGTAAATTAAAGTTTGTATCAAAAGATCCAACATATGCGCTAAAAGCTCCTGCTCCATGTGTGCAGAGAAGTGGTAGAACTGAGCATGTGTTTTAGGCAGGGAGAAGAATAAAGCTGCACATTTCTGGAGCTGCTCTGAAGCATTAGCTGCCAAAATTTGACATGTGTATTCTCAACGTCTGTGCATATGGACAGTATTGGCATAGGGTGTCACTTTGCCTTGTATTTATCTCATCAAAGGTTTTTAGAATTTAGTGATGATCCTTGACATTAAGGCAATTTCTTCTGCCTACATGATTTTCCACATTCTCTAAAACTCCAGATGATATTTAGGATGTTTTTTTGAAAGTATCCAAATCCTGTGGATGTGTCTGATTTGAGTATTGCTTTCTTTTGTTCACCTGACTTTGTATTTTAATTTTTTAATGGCCCTCATCTCTGTTTCCCAGCTGTGATCTCAGAGTTTGCAGTCTGCTTTACACAGCACAGAACAGCTCCCAAGTTTTTATGTCCACAGTGCTTAAACTAACAACAATAATAATAATACTTAAAAAAAAAAGAAAGAAATACAAGTGTGTGTTTATACATTGCAATCACACATGTGAGAAACTCCATATCTGCTCAATGAACTTACTGGGAATAATTATATGGGCTCCAGTCCTGATTACAGAGTGTTTGTACCCATAAAAATAATTATTCCTATGAGTCATGCCACTTTCATCATTGATGCTAAACCATTCCAAGGTAGCTAATTAGGGAAAAAGGAGTTTGTTCTCGTATTCCCTACACACAGGAGTACTTTTCCAGACATATTTACTTTCCTTTGTATTTAGAGGAAAACCAGAATTGCTCAGGAAGCTGGGTACACATTAGATAATCTCAGGCTGATAGTTTCCTTCCAGCAGGTTAGCACTGGAAATAATAGATGTTGCAGTAAAGAAGGATGCCCCACTTCATGCAGTTTTGAGTTGTATTCAGCTCCGTAAAAATTAAGGAATTGGTCCCACCCAGTTATTTTTTAGGGACGGATCTTGAAAGTCATTGTCATTCAGCTTACAAACTCCACTGCTCTGGAGTATTTGCAGCATCTTGTTTTGCAGGATCTTTCCTGTTTCAGCAAACAGCAAATAATTTGGGCTAGTGCTGGATTTTGATTTCTTCTCTGGTCAGTGATGACTAGCTGGTGTTGCCGAATGGTGTTACTGGGTTACATTGCACAGGGGGGGTCACCGAAGTCTGGAGGAAAACTTCAAGTTGTTTTGTCCCTTACCTGCCAGCTTAGAATTTTGTCCCATCTTCTTGTGAATGGCTTCAACTAGGTGTGAAATCAGCCTTCTCCTATTCAGGTCACGTTCATCTTTTCTGTAAAAAAGACATCTGACACATTTATATGATCTAGCTAGGATTAACCCGAATAAACCATTTTTTGCCATTGTGATTTACCACTGAGATTTTACCTGTTTTAGCATGCAAATTATGATGGCTGCTTCTGAACAGCCTTGTGTTTAATTATTAACACAATTTGACTGTAACTGCTGTCTGTAACCTGGAGTACCTGACCAGAACTGCAGGCTCCAGGGTTGTGATGGACAGGAACCTTTGAAAATGCCTTGACTGCAAACACAGAGCTTTGGTATCCTCCTGAGAAATAGGAATAATCCTTTTTTTGGCAATTGTAGCACAGAATCATAGTGCTGTGATTTGTTATCATTTATGGAAGCAGGTAATACATTCCAGACAGATGCATTTTTATTGTCATTTTTTGTTGTTGTTCAAAATGTCTGTATCGCACAAAGGATTGCCTGTGTAAACAGAGAAAAAGCCCATTTCAAAGATCTTTGTATGCTCAGAAAGTTCTGATATGAATTTTCTCCCAAGAAAACCCAAATGAATCTTGGGGGGCAGGGCATTTTCCATCTATTGCTTCAGCTCAAAATTGTGAAAATATTGATTTTTTTTTATTATTATTCATTATTTTATAGATTAAAATGAAACTACTCCTGAATTTAACCCTTTTTCCAGCTGTATCATCTACAGCTCATGTATTAGAGCAGGAATGATTTCCTAATTTGAATTCCAAGAAAAGTATGTATGCAAATGGTTTTATCTGTTTAATAAACTGCAGCAAAAACTAGAATTATACTCCTGTTTTCTCCTTCTAGCTGTTGAGACTGGATATGTGGATGCTAAAGGAAGGAATCATTGCCTTTGTAAGTAAGAAAGGATGGGACTGATCCTTCTGTTTCTTTGTGAATTAGAGGGTGGAAAGGTGAGATCTGGCACTCTATCCAATATGAAAAGGACATTTTCATTGTCCTACCTCCATGCTTAGTTATAAAGACTTTCCTAGTGTTTTCCCAGGTCCCTGAATCCAATCAAAGTATGTCAGCAATTGAAACATGCACATTTTAGTTATTTGGACACTTGGGAGCATTTCTCAGCATTACTCACAGCAGTGCCTGCAGTCATGCTGTCCATCCATGCCATAAGACTAATGTGTATTTTTAAACTGAATTGCTAGGTCAGAAGAGTCAGGGAATTGCTGTTTTAAACAACAGAACAAAAAAAAACCCTAATGATGAAGGAAATATGGCACTTTAAAAATGTGAAAATAAGCATCCTGCAGACTCTGGATATGAAATTGTTGAGAGCAGTTTATGAAAGCAGCTTTGGCACTGAAGAAGTAAAGCCTAATAATTTTTAATGGGCCTATAAATCTCTCTTATGAAATGCAGCTACTGTAAACACCTCTTCCATATTTTCCCAAGTGTTTATGCAGTGTTGTGAAGCGTTGGTAAAGAGACACCATTGCCACATCTGACCCCTGCCCTCTGAAGGAGTTGCAAGCTCATTGGGGTGGCAGGAGAGAGTGGAGAGCGATGGACAGGCCAAGGGAAGAAAAGTGAACTCTCAAATGGAGCTCGAAGATGGATATTTAATGAAAACTCTAGGGAGTCATGCAGTTATGTGGGCTAGTTTGGGACTCCACTTGAAGAACTGCGAGAGCTGAGGGCAGAAGGGACAGAGGTGGCATCAAATCTCTGCTGGTTTCTTGAGGGATTCTGAAACCAGTGTTTCTCTGAGCAGACCCAGTCCCTACCTCCTGCAATATTTAATGAGCCCGAGTAATGAACAAGGGACAGGCACATGAAAAAGCTGTTCTGATTCCTCAGCTGATCCCTCAAGTAGGAGGAAGCTGTTGCTGGGACAGTGAGGTGTCTGTGCTACTCTATCCCTGTGCTGCTCCAAAGGGATGTGGAAGTGCTGGGGCTGAAGGGCTGTGTGAGCCCTGCCAAGGCTGCAGCTCCCTCCCTGTGCTGGGGGGAGAAGAGAGGCCCATGGTGTGGTGGTTACCTGGTCTGACAGGAGTTCACAGCTGCTGCAGTCGCTGTAACGCTGAGATTTGGCAGGAGATGCGAATATGGATTAGGTAGATTGGTAAACCCAGGCTAAGTTTTTCTATATACTTGATCCTGAGAAAGAATCTGATAAGATTAGTGGGGCAGCACAACAGTAACATTCCTTCCATACATTCCCCTCCTGCTGCTCAGCATGAGTGCAGCTGAGTCTTGCAGGAATGCCTGCTGAGCCTGTGACAGAAGTGCTGCTAAACACAAGGCTGAATCAGAATCCTTGCTTTCCTTCTGTAGAGAACAAATAGCTCTGATGTTTTGGGAACTGGGAATTTCTAGTTTCTATTTTGGGAACCAGGACTGGGTAACATATTGCTGCTGCTCTTTATTTTGTGCTGTCCTGTTGGTCTGTCCTTCCCTGTACAAAAGATTCTGGTATTTATTAGATGTGTTAACTTGTGGTGCTGCTCTTACATGGTGTGGAGGTGAGGGATGTGAAACTGAGGATCTCTGGGGATGTCTCACGGAACTTGAGTTTCAGAAAACTCTGCAATGAAGTATATAACAGATGTGTAGCAGAGAATGCTGTACTAGGGGACTTTGTGTGAATGCTTCATAGCTTAGGGGAAGATTCTGGGTCCGGACCAAAATTCTCAACTTCCTTATAAATGAGAAAATTTGCAGCCTAATTTTCTACTGTGGTTCCCTTTTAGGCTTATATTGGTGGATGCAATAATCTTGATTCACTAAAGGCATGAGTTGCATAAAATATGACAGCCCTCAGCCCTAGCAGGATGCTTTATCTCCCGGGGATAAATGTTCTGAATACTTTCAGGTAATGATCAAATGGATATACCCGTCACAAGTGAATCACTTTTCTTTATGCCTGCAGAAAGAGTTAGTGCATGTTTCAATGCCTGGTTTACTCCGGTGCTATTTATATTTCAAAGTCTTGGAGCTGGATAGAAAACAACGAACAAGACTGCATAAAGAACAAATTTCTAGTTTGGGGGTTTATTTTTTTAAAAACATCCTATAAAAATGGTAAAACTGGCCTCACAAGCCTGAGTGCAAATCCTACACCTTGAGATTATTTTTTATTGTATTTTAAATATGAGACTATTAAAAAAAAATTTACTCAAGTTGCCATATTGCTCTGTAGAAAGCATACATATATGGAGTCATTTCAGCTGCTGTTCAAAGACAGCTGTCCCTTGTGTGAAGAACAGAAGCAAACCAGAAAATTTGCCCACACAAATAACGTGGTTTGAGAAAGATTTTGAAAGAATAGCACTGAGCAGGGATATACCTCTGAAACTGCAAACTAAGGTATACAGCCTTGGAAATATTGCTTGAATGAAGTACAAGACTTGGCACCCTTTTGTGCCTGAGAGTCTCAATGAAAGTCGTTGACATTGGGTGAATTCCACTCTTGGGGGCTTAACAGAGCCTGGATCTGCATGTAGGGGAGAGAATGGTCATTATTTTAATGCTCCTTTAAAGAGATTCTGAACTGAGGACCAGGAGTATCTATCACTCTCTGAGTACCTGTAAATAACCTCATGATTTGCAATTAAGATAGAGCTGTAGAGTAGCACTGTATTACACTGTGCTGTGGCTTTCTGGTAGAGTGGCTGCCAAACCAGTTAATCAGATCTGCTGGATGAGACCCAGATGCGAAAGGTGAAGATTTGCCCAATTTTTCCTAAATAAGCTTTAGGCTTTTCTTGCCAGATCTATTTTGTGGCAAGAGCTGTGAATGATGGTGGTGGTGGTGTGTGCGAACTGTGCAGACCCACACCGGAGAAAGATGACATCAGCTGTGCAAACATGTTTTATTTGCTTTCCAACCAACACATAATGCTGCTTTTGGAATGAAACCCAAGTAATGAAGGGCAGACCCTGGGTGTCTTAAATGTTAACAGATTGTTTTTCAGACAATAAATGATCTAAGGTGAAGCCTGGGTAAACATATAAAAATAACAAATTGTTTAAGCTGTTATTTCTTGGCAAAAAAATACAGTAAGATTTCAGCTTTATATATATATGTGTGAGTGTATATAAAAATAAGGAAATTACTCCTCTCTAATGCTGTCCATATCCTGACCTGCTATGACAGTCTGAAAGAAATGATGCAAATAATTTTACATTTTCAAGCAGGAGTGAAACTCTGGCCCTAGCCTAAGGCAGCGATATTTTTTCACCCAAGAGCTTTGTATTTCTGAAGGCTGCATTGCTGACTATTCAGAATTAAATGCAGTTTTTAAGGATTTATCCCGAAATGGGCTTTAACATTATACTCAGACAAGTTGTATAATTAAGTGCAGCTTAACAAAAAAGATAATAAAGCTCTAAATAACAACAACAAAAAAGTGTTCAATTCTCTTGAAAATGTATTTAATCTTCCACATTTTTGTTAGTCACTCGAGTCTGCTTAACCCACCACCAAGATTATTTCTCTCTCATTTAGAGTGTGAATTTTATATTATTTGCTGTTGTAGTTTTGGTTGGCCTTGGGGACACTGTAAAAACATTGCATCCGTCTGCTGGGAAACGAGCTACATCTGCATCACATTAACCAAGAGACACGCTTTTGTGAATTCANGCCCCAGCTCCTCCTGCCTTTCTTGCTCCTATTCCCTGGCAGCTGTCGGGGGGTACCGAGGCAGGCAGTCCTTGGAGCGCGCTGGCGCTGGCAGGGATGCGGCGCTGTTCTGGGTTGTTCCCGTGGTCAGAATCCGGAGGGTTCCTGCGGCTGCCGGAGCTGCACCCCCGGCTCTCGGTGGGAATGTGGCTTCCTCCTGCTCCTCTGTCCATGGCGGTGCCGGGGCACGGCTGTCAGGAGGCCCAAAGCAGCTCCCTGCCACCATCCACCGGGACTAGTGACAGCAGCAGGGATCCCACCACACGGGCATCGCTGGTGCGTTAAAGCCTTTGGCTGAGGCTCCCGTATTGGCTGATGTCTGATTTTCCTCGTGGTTTGATAAAGTACAGTTGTGCATTCAGAATAGCTGCTTTCCCCCTCAGAACAGTTGATGATTGTGCTGTTTTATAACATCACCTAGCTACACATTTGCTACAGTCAGCCCCAAGACAGGACCCTCATGTTTCAAACAAATGGTTCTTGGAGGCTTTCTCTGGGTTTCATTCTGCTGATGTGTGTTTGGAGAGAACAACGTGAACTGAGGGGAGTTTGGTGAGCTGGAGACTCAGTGACAGAGCAAGTGCGGGGAACTGAGCCCCAGGACGGGAATAAATACTTGGGTGGGAAACTGTAGGAGAGCCCTGGGGAAGGATGAGGGCTTCAGCGGTGAAGGGAGAGGGCATTTACTGCCTCTACAGCTAAACAGCTGTTAATGATGGAGATTTTGACAACATGGCAGCTCCTCTTCCAAGTGGAAGCAATCCCTGGATTTCTTTCTCCCCAGTGGCCGAAAAGGCACAATTCAGATGAAACCTCTTTTAGGCACTTTGGCTAAGATCACAATTGCCAGGCTTCTTTATTATAATAATTTATGCTGCAGTGTAATTCCTAAAGTAACAATAATAATTCAGATGGTGACAGACTCTTAATTAAAATCACTGTAGAAGACTTCAGCTTTTAGCTGCTTCACTCTTCCCATTGTCAATACATATTGAGTGCAACAGTTTGGTGAGATGGAGCTAAAACAGCCTGGTGGCAGCTCCAAGAGCTGAGCACATCCTGGATCTCTGCAGGTACGTGCACAGAGCTAACTGGGGAAACAGCACTTCTATCAAGGTTTTACCTTGATTTTACTGATTTAAAGACATTTGCAAAGTATGGGAATGGGTAGATAATCAAAGGAAAAATCATAATAAGAAAATGTGTGATCTACATCCTGGAAGATTAACTTTAGACCAGTTGTTGTGGTTTCACGTTCGCTAAATCTCGTTTACTAAATTGAGTGTCTTTACTGCTGTGAGATGGAATTAGGAGAGAAAAGGCAAAACAGGCCCAACTTAAGTTTGAACAGATAAGTTTTATTAACACACACACTAAAAGAATGAAAGGAAAAAAAAGGAAAATTGAAACTTCAAAACCCCTCTTCTTCTCCCAGCAACTGTTCACTTTCCCACAACCAACACAGAGAGACAAACCATGACTTTCAGTCAGTTTCATCATTTAAACATAATCTTTCATCACTTTGGGAGCGCAGTCTCTCCAGTGTCCCATGGAGACATTTGCCACCAAAAAAAANCCGGGCCGCCAGGCCCGGGGGCCACACGGCGGACCGGGACCAGCCCTGTTACCTGTTCAGCTGCCTGGATGGAAAAGGGAGGTTCCCTGGGAGTTTCCGATATTTAACCCCTGGAAGTTCACGTAGACGTACTCTGTAACTTCCTGAAAACTCACTTCCTGCTCAAACCACGACACCAGTACTGAAAATAATTGAGGAATATTGAGCAGAAGGGGAAACTGGTAAATGTGAAAAACTTCTGTTGGACTGCAATTGGCTCTTAGCCAAAGCCGCAAGAGTAACCAGCACAATTCAACTTAGGCTTGCTTCTGGAAGGAGTGTAAACTCCCACATTTAATTGGAAGCAGCACTTCACTGGGAGGTTGGATGGAACAGGAACATGATTCTAAATGTTTACCCACCTCTTCCTACTTGCAGAGCATTTTGTTCCTTTCTAGGGCACAGTGATAAAGAGGATAAAATTGATGATCAGCCTGACTCCCATGGCAATTCCCATTGGCCCTGTGTAAATCAGGGATTGGAGAAGTCACCTGAATGATTTCAGTCCACTGACATAGCAAGTTCCTTGTGTTTTATTTTGCTCTGGAATTCGTTTCAGGCACAAGTAGACTGATAAGCAGATGATGACAAATAATTAAGTTAATCCATGAAAGCTCCAGGGCTACATCTATTGAAGTAGGTGTAAAAACAATGCATGTGATTTCCTGCCTGTATCAGGGTGAATTATCTAATTATTTCAACCTTCTAAGGCATCCATTTGCTTATGTCTCCTAGGGGGGATTTCTTGTTGTGGGAGAGAGTCACTTTCATTAACTTGTTAAACTGAAACTTGAAGAAATGTAGCACAAAGTGTTATATAAGAATACACATTATTAGTTGTAGATAGGAATCAGTTTCAACTGATGGAAATACTGAATAAAAGAGATGTTTTATCAAGCATATAAAAATATAGACTTTGTTAATCTAAGCGTGCATATCAGTTTAGATGAAAGATGACCACTGTAGCCTTGTCTTCAATTCATTATAATGATATTCTTATATATAAATCTTATTTACTCTTTTCTAGATGATTCAGCCAAGGTAAAAATAAAAGCTAAACAAATTGGAAAGGAGGAATCCATTTATTCCTCTATTTTCCCTTTTTCCCTTTCTAGGAAAAGTTTCAATAGACACTTTAAAAGTTGAAGAGCAGAATCTCTTCTGGTGCTAGAGATCCATCAGGAACCTTAATAATGACCTTATTTGAGGTTTCTTCCCTACAGGAAAAATCCTTTCCATCACTTTGGTATCAGGCACATGTTGGTCATTACTATAGAAAAGATAATGGAAAGATGTAAATCAAGTTCTTTGTTCTTTAGAGGTATCAGGAGGATCTCTATCTCTCCCCTGTCTATGTGAGTCCACATTTAGAAATGTAATTTGAATTCACTTAAGATTTAGAAAAAAAACATGTTCAAATACTTTTTTTTCCTGTGAAATAAGAATTAAAATTATTCCCAAATCTCTACTGCAGTAAGTAAGAATGAGAATCATGTTACATGCAGTACAGATATCTTTGCACCCTTTGTGATGCTTAATGTGTTTTCCTCAGATACCTGTGTTATAACAGAGAAGCAAGTCTAGCTGTGAAAGGCCTTTTTTGGAACTTAGGCTGGTGTGAAGCGTTTCTAGGTAACTTTTAGCTCACTGATATGCAAACGGGCAAAATTCTTTCTCAAGCTGACATCAAAGCTAACAGTAGATCAAAAATGTTTAATGAAAAAACTCATAGGTAAGCCATTAAAAATGCAACAAAGTGGTCAGTGTCTGGCAAAGTTAAAGCATGGATAATTACACTCATATGCTAATGCAAAGCTGTTTACATGAGGGAAATATAAACCTATCAAATTGTCTGAAGTTGCCATTAAGGTTCATGAATCCTTTTCTGAGATGAGAGGCATTCCTATTTGAATGTAGATAAATATTCATGGGAGGCTTTCATTTGGAGAGAGAAATTTTCTATTAATAAAATTATATCTGGTCTAGATATAACAGGCTGTTACTTGCGTGTTGCAATAAAAGTGGTTTGTACTGTATGAAAAAGTGAATATTCATAGATGTCTTTAAAGTTTCTCAGTAGACTATCACCAAAAAAATAGCAGTCTCTTGGGGTTTTTGGTAGTGTTTTTGTGTGTTTGTTCCTTTGTTTCTAAGTAGGATCATGGGCATTCTACTGAGTGTTTTGTCTTTTTTGATTTTAAGACTAAAGTGCATTTCATCTCAGTTTCTTGAAGGAAAACAAAACTTTCACTGACCAGATCCATTTGTCTAACACTTCAAGGCTTATAGGAAAAAAGAGAAAACTGCAGTGAAAGTTTTTGCCTGGATCACGTCAATGATATCTGAGGGCAGTAGCAAGAAAAAGGGAACACATGAATGTGTGAATCTGGTAGAGAGTAATTCTGTTTTAACTTGTCCTAATTGTTGGTGTTTATTTCATGCATGGTTTCTTTCTCTGTTTTTAAAATGCAACATCTCAGATAAGCTGCTTTCATTCTTTGTGTCCAAAGTACCTGCATAGCTGTTTAAATTTGGTAGCACTGCTCAGTATTGCTGTGGATAAGGTGCTTTGGTGGACTTTAAACCAGTGCAGCCTTCTTGGCTTAAAAGGAATGTTTTATCCTTATTTTGATCCCTTGTGTGATTTCTGTGGTGTTTAAGGAGCAGAGTTCATCACTGAACCATGGGAGGTTTTTTGATAAGTGTTTTGGAAGAGCTTGCTGATTTTTATTACTTGTTTGCAAGGATCTGTAGGATTGTAACACATTTCAGGTCTCTAGGACTGTAAAAGAAAAATCTGTGAAGTTGCTCAATAAACTCTAAAATTTCAAAGGCGTTGGTTGACATGGAGAGAGTGATGGGTTTAAGTTTTGGGTTCTTATGGAAAACTAGCACTGTGCAACATAGTTAAAACAGGGGAAAGTGCTGGGAGAACTGCCAGACCCTTAGATCATGCGAGAGACTTGTCAACAAGGAATGAGTGAGTGGGTGTTCTCATGAATCAGCATCAAAAACAATTTAACTCAGCATTTTTGCAGGTAATAATGAAGTAAATTAAAAACTGCTAATAATTCAATTTGCACTTGACCCAAGAGGGAAGGTACATATTGAGGACAGAGGATGCTGCTGGCTGGTGAGGCCAGCTCCCTTGGGCTTTAGCACAGCCAAATTCAACATTACGCACCCAGGAGGAAGCAGAGTGCTGGGCACTCAGTAGGGATTATATTCTGGGACACTCTAACTCTGGAACGAGCTAAGGGGAATCTTCAGCTCCAGGAATCTGCCTGCAATGTGTTTAGAATTGTGGAGTAGGGAGCTGTGTGGGCCCCTGGCAACCAACAGCCAGGATGGGGAGCTGGAAGGCTCGGAGGTGCCAGGAGCCCCAAAGGGGGACAGGGATCTGATCAAACCAGACCTATCAGTCCTCCTTGCTCCTCCTCAATGTGATTCCCCACATCCAAGGGTAGTGTTGCTCCAGGGCTTTCTAATCAGTTCCTGAGCAAATCCAAGAAGTATCTTGTTTTTCTTTAGGAACAATCTAGCCCTCAGTTTTTATCAGAGATTAGCAGTTGCTGGACTACTACTGCACTGATATTATTTCCAAAGGATTGAAAAGAAATAAAAACATATATTGCAGGAGCAGATGAAAGTTGCCTAATGGGTAGAAAGGGCTGATTTCATCTAATCAGATATAGAATAAAGCTGGATTAATACTCTTGCAGTTGAATGTTGGGCACAGATTTCATTGGATTCCCTCCAGGCTTTTTGATTAGAGACTATACCACAGTGGCAAATTCTAGGTACTCTCAAAGGAGCACAACAGAATTCACATTGGATGCTTCTGTAGCAAACCTGACTTTTAGCTGCCAATGTGTTAAATGTTTTATCTCATTCAGAGCCAAAATACTGACTGGATGTTACAGATGGTGACGTGCATGTTTTTGGAAAGATGATGAATGCCTCCAGCCCTAGCTACAAATGGCTAACTAATTAAATATTGTACAGTGAGGTTTGATTGTGATACAGTGGAAATTTACAGAATTAGCTTTGGTGAATATTTTTATGCAAGAAACAATAGCTTTTAAGCATACTACTTATTCATCTGGGGAAATTTGCCTCTATCTACAGAACAACCACAGAATTTGTGCAGCACATGAGCTGCCTTCATAATAGCAGTTAAATACTGAAGAGGAATTGTGTGTGATACCATCTGCCTGTGGAAAATCTGGAAATTCACTCTGAAGGTGAAAATCTTGGTGGGTCTGTGCATGTGGTTGCAAACTGGCAGCCCTTGTGCTTTGGCCAGGGAGGCTCTGCACTAAGCCAGATCGTTCTGCAGTTGATCAAACTTGTGGTAAAAAAGAGATGACTGTTCTTTGAGCAGGTGAAGTATCCAAAGAGAAGAGGCAAAGGTCAGAGGAATAATTTAAAAATTTCCTTGCTTAGCAATATATATATTTGAAAAAAAAAAAATCCACATATCCAAATCATCAACCAGAGCCGTAGGTCACAAGGTTAGAGTATAAACTGTCAATATTAACTGCTGCTAATGGAAATGCAGATTGCTGGAGCAATGAAGCAGAAGATGCATGGGCAAGACACGGAACCAAAAGGAGTGACAGCAAAGCAAAGCAGAGGTTGGTGTAGGGTCATAGTGCTGGCCGCAGCGGGCCTGGGAAACAGGACTTGGATATATTGACCTTTTTTAGAAATTTACATTGAGGAAAGACCAGCTTTACCATTAGCTTTTTCTCATTGCTGAAACAGTCTGGTTTTAGATCCCTGTCGAGGCTAAGACAGCTGTGCAAATAACAACAATGACTCAAAGAGTAACCAAAGACCCCATGCTGCATTTGAGCCAATCTGCAGATCTTCAGCCCAGTGTGTTCTGGTGAACAATATAAACCTGCTTTCTGAAACACCAGGGCTGCCTCATTCTGAGAAAGGGCATTGGGTTTCCATGTATTATTACAGACACTGAGGGCTTGTTTGCATTTGCTGAAAGAATATTTCATTACTCTGGTTGCTTTTCTTAATGAAAACAAATATTTTAAAGCGGTTAATTTACGAGGATAAATATTATTCAGCAGGTTCCTAAACTCCCCAAGGTAAATAATACAGGCATTGTAAAGGCCAGCTCTGTTATATTAATAATTGATGTTTGGCTTCCTCCTAGCTCAACTGTAATCTATTCATCCTGCTTTGTAAAAGTGCAATTAGAGCTGAATTACAGTAATCAATAGAGCAGCAGCATTTAGAACCAGGGTACATAAATAGAGGGAAATTTTGCACATAGGAAGTTTTTTGAGGTATATTGCAAAAACTGCCTTAGTTGGAATCTTAAATGATCACAAAGGAGATTAAGTTATAATTGATGTAGATATTTTCAGAGGTTCGTTTTGGTTCTTTTAAACCAAAACCAAACTTTAACAGTTTGACTGAAATTATTTCTCTTCCTTTTACTTCTGCCGTGTCTCTCAGCCCAATCTCTCATGGTGTGACCGATGCAGCTTTCCTGTGCTTGTCCAAACATCTGCTCTGTTTGTGGGCAGGTGAGAGGAAGAGGAGGGTGTGATGGGAAGCTGGCCCTGCATTTGGGAGACTGAGTGGCAGATGTGGGAGGCTCTAAAATGAATAGTGGTAATGGACAGCTAGAAGAGAACACAGGAAAACTCAAATGGGCTACAGCTGAAGGAAATACAGTGCTGGGGTGGAGGGAGGGAGGAGAGGTGGGATGAAATGACCTCCAAGATTCTGTGAGAATGTTTTGCTTAATCACCCAAGTGTATAAACTATTACAAAGAGAAGAGCTGATAGTAACCACACTTGAGCCACAGAAGAGGAAAGGCCTTGGAAGTCCTGTGTTTCAGATAATGAAAATCAGGGTGTTGCTGTGCTGAGAGGAGAGACTGCCACGAGCCTGGGGCAGTGCCCTGTAAAGCTTGTGTACAAGCTCACACCAAAGTCTTTGAGCATCCCTGTGACTTAGGAAGACTCTGTGCTTTCTTTGTACCCTTGGGACTTAGGGAGGATTTGGGTAGCTTAAATAAAATCTGGATGATGTTCTCCATGCTTTCTTTTCCTGCTTCTTTTCATGCCAATGTGTCAGGACCAGCCTTCCAGAGTTCAGGAAAGCCTCTCTGGCCCCGTGACCTTTGTGGGGCACTGCTTGCACTGCGTTTGTTTCTGCCTTTCGGGGTTCCATTGGGTCTGATCAAAGCCTCATTCAAACTCAGAGAGTCATCTTCCCCTAATATTTCATTTGTTCAAGGTTAAGGACTCTCTGAAGCCGAGTTGGGGCCTGACTTTGCTGCTGGGACTTGCCAAAATCTGTCTGCTTGTCCCTGTGGCTGGGGAACAGCTGCTTGGGCAGGGCACAGGACACTCCTGTCCCTGCAGAGGAGCTCTCCAGAGGGACAAGCTGGAGGCTGACTTTTGCAGGCTGTGGTGAGCTGGATCCAGAGTGGTGAGAGTCACTGCCAATGAAAAAGCAAATGCTGGCTGATTATTATTAATAATCACCATTGTGTTCTCCTTCTCTAGAGCATTGTGGTGTTTGAGGTGAAACTAAGTGCTTTCAGTTATTTAGGAAACGTGGAATGGCTCAATAAGATATTCCCTGTTGTGACTTTTGGACTTTATGCAATGTCAATAAAGGGATAAAACCCGTTTAATTAAAAAGAGGGTGATTTTATTGAATAAATATGCCAAATAAAAACCAAAATAGGAGCATTGAAATGTTGGTCTAACTTCTCAAGCACAATTTTCAGTTTACTATAGAAATCTAAAAATAAAACATTTGTTAATGTAATGTTAAATAATTAAATTAATTTAAAAAAATTAATTTCATTAATCTCTTTATTTTTCTGGTGGCAATAGCTTATTAAATGGGCACTACCAAATAAACAGGAGAAAGATGCTATTTAAATTTATATGGAAGGAGATGCTTTCTTGGCTAGAGAGCTTTGCACTTTTGAACAAGGAAATTAAATAATTAAAGCTCTGCTTACTGCAATCTACATTCCTGGGAAGCATTAGCTTGTCAGTGTGTAATGCATGCAGCACTCTGCATGTGCATTATGTTTTAATAATGCCTCCATCTTCCTCATAAGGCATATTGTCTTCTAATGCAACCCTCTCCAATAAACCTGTCCTGGCAGTTGTCATGTGATCCTGATTGCTTTTGGTGAGTAGAATATCCTGTAATTATTTTCTTCTCCTATTAAGCTTCACATTCACTGTACATAGAAATGCACCTTCATGTGGTCGTATAATGTGTATTGTTTTTTGATTTTATTTTTATAAGCATAATGAAATGATCCGCCTCCACATCCTGGGCTAGCATAATGCTTCTTGATTTATTGCTGTACCAATTTATGTTGGCTTATCAGAAAGGTGCTTCCAGTGCATTAGCAAACCCCTGCAGTGCTTCTGGTAATAGGAAAAAGCACCTGGGTAGCTGTAAATATAGGGAAGAAGGTTTGCAGTTTGATAAAACTTAGAGCAGGAAATGCCACTTAGGCGAAGATCACAGCGTGCTCAGCCAGGCTGTCCCACTGCCAACCTTCTCCACAGGGCGGCTGCTTGCAGGAGAATTTTGTTTCTCTCTGGCCCTGGCCTGCTGCCCTTGGCAGTGTTTTCCAAATGTAGGCAGCAGTGCCCTCATTTTCTCACTTTGTTTACCCTGCACTGAAACAATTTGTGGTAATGTGAAGAGGCGGGAGCTGCTGGGTATTAATGCTCCCCTGCAAACTGAGAATTGGACACTCAGTTTAAAGACATTTTCAGAGGCTACATCAATTTAGGGTTCGGAAGCCTTTAAGTGTTGTAGCTTACCTATGTAGCTCCACGTGCATCCATCTGGGAGGAGAGGAAGCAAGCAAATCAACAAACAAGTCATTCCTCCCATAAATCTCTTCTGATTGAACCTGAGCACAGCGCAGTGTGCTACAGAAGAATGAATAAACCGATGATAATAACAGAACCTGATTACACAGTGATGGGCAATAGCAGCAAATAGGCCTTATCTTGCACTGTGAAATAGAAACTCATGGCCAAACAAATTAGTCTGGATTCCT
>VYZR01059392.1:134751-148428 GCA_013400675.1 Oxylabes madagascariensis
GTCACACATGAGCATTAATACTTTCTGCTCTTGCTTGGGCCATCTACTCTTCCTTCTCCCTCTTCATTCAGATAAATAACAACTTTTTAGAAATGAGATGAGAATTTTAAACCGCTGAAAATGGACCAAGGGCCCTTTGAGCACTTACCTGAATCAGCTCTACTCCCACAGGTGTGTGTGGAGGATGCAGAAGAAACTGGGTTTGCTTTTTCATGCAATCCCCAAAATCTGAATGTGTTTGCATATTTTTCTAGTGCTGGAAAGAAGAAATATTTTGGCAAATGATATTTAGATACGACTTTGAAGAACCTAATCTGGTGGAAAGTGTCCCTCCTCATGCCAGAGGGGCTGGAACTAGATGATCTTTAAGGTCCCTTCCAGCCCAAGTCATCCTGTGGTTTTATGAAATACTTGTTTATTATTGTAAAAGTACAAATATATGTGCCAAACCCCAAGGTAATATAATTTGTGAGCTCCCTGTACACATTACCTCAGCCCGAGTCAATGAAGCACTTTTGGAACTGCTTCACTGTCAATAAAGTTTGGGTTATGTATAGTTGTTAGTTTACTGAGTGTTTGGATTTGGTGAGCTCTACTACTCTTGAATTTAGAGAGTCTTAAGCCTTTGCTTAAAAATTAAACATGTTTTTAATTTTTTTCCTGAGAGGTAGGAATTATTATCTGTCATAATACTGTCACAGAGAGAAGTGAAATGAAATGGATAGTTTTGCTGCTAAAAGGCTGGTGTAGGAGAAAAAAGGTGGCAAATCTTGGGAGGATGATGAGGATCTGGCTCCCTTCCTCCATGTGCTCCTGACTGGGGGGCATTGGACCCTTGTGTCCCCACCTGGCACAAGAGCCTGCAGTGAGATCAGCTGGAGAGTTATGGATGCACAAGGAAGGGAAATTCTCCTAGGCCTTATAACTACTAAGAATAATCCAGCAGCCATTTTTTCCTACATGAAAATAATTTCATAAATATAATCAAGTATCACTTTTTTTATATAGAGGTTTCACTAGAAACTTTTGAGCTACAAATCTGTAAAATAACAAATTTTTCTAGTTAAAAATATGCTATAGGTGTTGGTATGATAGTTCAGCTTGGGTGTTCCTTCTCCAGTTTGTAGTACATGCTAAAAAACTAAATAAGATTGCACTTCACTGGTAGCAGGAGAACTGCAATAATTTATTCTAGCTGAGTATAATTTTCTTGAAAAGAATAAAAAAAAATGAAATAACTCCCAAGAATGTTTTACAACCTTATCAAAAGAAAACATCAAGAGCACTAATTCCGAAATTATGCTTACATAAATGAGCGTGAAATGTTAGAATTGCAATGGATTTTGTATCCTTTAAAAGTAGCATGAAATATTGCCAAGAAATAAAGTAAAATATCCAACTGTATTGTTACAGCAATAGTAATAATTGCTGATGGCTGTCAAAGGTCCCTTTTGGCTCTAAAATCTCAAGTTAAATCTTTCTCCCTGTTAGGAGCATCAGTAAATAGCTGTTGCTGGACTGCCAGCTTATTTTGTACCAACAATGCTCATCAAAATCTCTCTCTTATTAAAGATGCTGCATTAATTGCTGCTTAGCAGTGCATCCTTATCTTTCTAACCCCAGATTTAGGGGAGGGGGTGTTGTTTCCCCAGTGCTAAAGGCTGAAAGGAGCACTTGCAGGATCAGAGTGCATGGAGTGTCTCAGTGTTGCATTTAGGTAAAACCTTACAAAAGGAAGGCCTTGTAAAACCACGGCTCAGGCCTGCTACTTCGGCTAGGTAGAAAAGGATTGTTGGAAAGAGAGGTATGTATGTTCTATAACCATCACATGCTGGAATTGTGGTGTATGGTGGTTGGTTACATCATGTTTATGATTTCAAACCATGCAGCTGATAATGTGCTAACTGCTCAGAAAAGCCTGGTTTTTGCAATGAACAGCTCTCCTTTGCACTGCCTGGGGGCTCTGTGTCACTCTGGACCCTCCCTCCCATCTCAGGAGTGTCTCAGCTTCCCTGGGGCTGGGCACGCTGCAAGGGGACCATTCAAGGTTTGCTGAAACNGGTTTTTGCAATGAACAGCTCTCCTTTGCACTGCCTGGGGGCTCTGTGTCACTCTGGACCCTCCCTCCCATCTCAGGAGTGTCTCAGCTTCCCTGGGGCTGGGCACGCTGCAAGGGGACCATTCAAGGTTTGCTGAAACTCAAACCACGAGGGAAGCTCCTTTCCCAGTATAATGTATTGGCATGGGCAGTTTTGGAGCACACCTGCACGTTTACTGAAGGGGAAAAGAGGGGAGTGGGCTTGTGAAATCTGATGTAAAGCAAATCTGCCTTCAGTCCTGAGTGATTCTGTCTTGCTCTTGGGCAGCTGCATTTTTTACTTGTTTCTCATTTGTCAGCACTTATCATTATCCTTCGGGTTTTCAGTGTCAATTTGTTTAGAACTGACTTCTTCCCAAAAAGTCCACTCTGTCATTCATGCTGTAGGAAAACACGGGGATACAAAATAATTATGAAAGAGAAATTTATGTCTGATATGAACATGGAGCTATCAGTTTATTAAATACATCTTATTGTGTGTACCAGTAAATACATGAATTTAAGGCTTTTGAGATGCACACAAATACATGGAGTTTAAAAATGTAAAACTACATGATAAAATTCTAGGCAAGGAGTACATATTTATCACAAAGCAATTAAATATCTTGGTTTGTTTATTCCAAAATTAACTTGGCACATTAATTTAACATGAAAAGAGAGATTTAATGAAATCCCGAGAGAATTACTATCTGCCCTTTGAATAAGCTATCTAAAATGCTATTTTATTATGCAAAGCTATGTAAAATAAATTGCATTCAAGCAGTGGTTCAGAAAGTAGCTTATCATAACCCCATGTTCCTAAAGAAATGATATAAAAGATCTGGGGATCGCTGCTTTTCTTTCAAAATGGGAAAAATTAAGCAGAGACAGTCTTTAATTTGAAAAGAGCTAATTTGACATGGAGATAATTATCTTGGTACTTTGAAATGTGATTAACTCTAATTATAGCCAGAAAAACCCTACAGGGAACACTGAAAACACAATGCAGCGTAGAAGCAGCAGTGTGACCTCACGTGTGGGATTCATGTGACGGAGCAGGTCAGGTTCTTTTCAAAAGGGTACAAGGTGTCCTGTGAAAATATGCAACCATTTCCTCTAATAGAAATTCCTATTTGCACACACATTCACCCCTCAGCAAGAGAGTAACATGGGCAACGTTTACATTAAAAAACTGACTTCACTACCTGTGTGGACACAAGCACACAGATTACAGCTGGCACATCCCTTAATGTAAATCCAGGAGCTGTTTTGTCCATGGATAATCACACTGAACACACAGCAGGATCAGTACATTGATTCCAATAAGGGGATTGCAGGAAGGCAATGCAGCAAGCTGTTTACTGATTTGTTTTTTTCCCCCAATTAATGGAAAAGACTGTTCTCCCAATTTAGTTTGGTAATTAATTTGAAACATGAGGACTAGTGGTACTAAATACATAATATTGTTCCATGTGGCTGGAAACAGTTTTTAGAGTTTGGTTTCTTTTTAACTGCACCTAATGAATTGCTCCTGTCACTCCTGTTTTCTGACAGTGACATCCATATGCAAATCCTATATCGTGCTGGGCCTTGGTTTTATGATATTTTTTTAAGCCTTTCCCAGTATTTGCCATAAAAGAGATTTAAACCAGGGATCATTTTCCTCAGCTGAGGTGGCAGATGCAAAAGTCCATGCAAAGAAGAACTAACTAGCATGGATTATTTAGTACTCTCATACTGAAGGCAGTTCCTGATCAGGGAGAGGAAATCAGGAGTCTGGCTGTCGTTATCCACTTACACAAAGCTCAGAGATGTGTGGCTTTCCATTTCAGCAAATGCTTTCATACTCTTGTTTTATGGGAAACAGTAAACAGGATTATGGGTTTGTAGTTAGTGTGTTATACAAAGCTCTGTATCTTCTCCCAGAGGATCTGACCATTCTAACTGTTTGTTATGGAATATTGGACAATAAGTGGATTACTATTTGTTTGTGTTATTGACAGTTTAGCATTCCTTTCAGATGAGCTTTTGAGCAGGCAATGATGTGCTTTCTCTTATATTTCAGCCTATTATCTCAAAATTGCCCACTGCAAAAGGTTCATTCAATAATTGAATACTTTATTTTATTTTACCAGTATGGTTTATGTTTGGTGGGGGTTGTTTTTGTTGCTGTTGTTTTGGCTAAGGCTTTCTTTGGTTTGCTTCATGTGCATAATTTATTGACTGATGTGTTTGGGCATCACAATGTATAATGTGGCTTCTAGGTCCTGAGAATCTTAGTCAGTTCTGTGCTCTATTTAAACTGATATCATTCTTTCTGCATGTAAGGAAAATAAATGACATTTTAAAACTGCAGTTTAGTTGTTTGCATGTGGTAAAACCATGAGAAAAGCAAATGGATTAATTAGGTAGAGATTGTTACCTGAGTTTCCTCTTTAATGTTGCATAGTTTTACTGAACTGAGACACATCTCAAAACTGCTCCAGTTTATATAACTCAGCTGACCTTTTCTATCCCAGAATCATACAGGGATAGAACGGTTTGGGTTGGAAGGGACCTTAAAGATTGTCTGATTCCACCCTTTCCATTGGCAGGGACCCCTCCCACTATCCCAGGGTGCTCCAAGCCCCAATGTCCACCCTGGCCTTGGACACTGCCAGGGATGGGCAGCCACAGCTGCTCTGGGCACCCTGCTCTACTGGCCTCACTGGGAAGAATTTCAGTATTGCTTTCCTTTTTTTTTTTTTTTTTACCTTATCAGTTATACAAAAAACATCCTTTCTCATTTAGTTTAACTTTTGATCAAATAAATGCAAAAAATCTTGTACTGTAGAAAAGTTGTTGCTGCAGTACCTGGGAATGCAATGCAGGCTGTAAAAAGTGTAAAGCAAAAGGTTTTTACTTAAACACTTGGGAGAATCTGAATATTTTGGATAGAAGAGGGACTGTCCAAATGACCCTGGCAACTCTAGTATTAAAGCATAGGAAAGAAGCCTAAGAAGCTTAAAAGCCAACCTGGTATGCTCCTGCCCTTGGGAACAGTTCCTCTGGGCTCTTGAGAGGGCAGAACCAATTTAAATTGTCACGTCCTCATACAGCACTAGCCTTTCACCTTTTACTTTGTTCCACTCTGTGCCACTTGTCCCTTCTGACTGATCCTACAGTGACAACCTAAAGTTTCCCATTAAAACCCCACTAAAGTTTAGTGAAGGACACAAATTGCCAAATTGCCCATCCCCATGACATTGCAGAACTGCTGGGAAATGTCTTTTTATTTTAACTACTGCCTAAAGATTCTTAGACAAGCTGATAGATAATAATCACATTCATTGGCTTTCCTGTTTTGTATTTAATATGATATGGAAAAATTTATTGTTCCAATTATCCAATTTTCAGATGGGGGGTCTTAGCCAGAACTGTGGCCTCCCTTGGTGGCTCCCCTCCATCCTGCTCATCCTCACATCAACCACCTCTAAAAATCACCTGCATAGCTACTGTTGGTTCACCTTCTTGTGTTCCATGTTATAACTACCTTCTTTTTTACATTTTTCTATTTTTATCCCAATTTCTGTCACATATTTGCAAGCAATGAGGTGGTGATGATCCTAGAGCTGAGTGTGTTGGCAGGGCTTGAGAGCAAATGCACCAACTGTGCATACAAACCACGAAACACCTACAAAAAAAGTACTGATCCCCTCAACTACATCCTCATCATTCATATTCTGTCTGAGAATGAGGACGATGTTGTGTTTCCAACCTACCTTTGTTATTTATTCTCTTCAGTAGATCTAATATTTGCAGAAATGCTCAAATAGAGATAAATCTTTTCTAATTCCTTAGGATTTTATTGTAGCAGTGTTCATCATGATGAATTCTATCAGTATTTAAGAAAATCAATTGTCAATTGGCTTTTATGGGGAATTATACATTGTGATTAGTCATCAGCTGGGCATTATGGTGTTATTTGACAACTGTTATTAAAACATACAGTAATTTGCTTTAATTATCTATCAAATAGCCAACACAAGTTTCAAAAATAGTATGAGCTTTGGAATTGTAATTAGAGAGTGCTTTATTCGGAATTGTTTTATTACACAGTGTTACTGTTCAAAATTAATTATTTTGTTTGAAGAAAATTGAATATATTATTTACAAAAAACAGCTTACCTTTTCTTAAATTTATTTTTGTAAATGCTTGAAGAATTACAACTGCATTAACAAGATTTAAATAACTAGATAATCATTCTAAGGTAAATAGGCTTGATTAAACAATGAATAGTTTAGAAAAACCACTTCTTTTGTTCAAAACAATGGACCCGTTCCTACAAATCTGTATTACTTGATGAAGTCTTGTTCCCCCTTGATTTGGAGGTTGGTGCTGCACTGCAGGATTGGTCCAAAGTTTATTTAATCATTTCTGTAAGCAACATCTATAAAACATTGACTGTAACAAAATGGTGCATCCATGTGTAACATTAGCAACAAATGTTTTCAAGTAAACGAGAGCATTATTTTCTTGCCAAAGAGCACAGAAATGAATTGATGCAAACCCAAACAGGATCCTATGCTGCTGTTCCTCCTTAGCTGTTGAGTGTAACCAGGATCATCCTTACCTTGCCAAAAGATATTTATTGACCACAGCATTTATTACAGAACATCCAAGTACCAATAACCTAAAATATATATCGGTTTTAAAAGTCTATATGTAAGTTTTAAACGTTTTTGCTTGTGAAGGATGTTCTTACTGGCCTTCTCTTGTCTCATTTGGAAGATGGAATGTCTATTTGCTCTGGAACTGGCTTGGCTCTAAGGGAGACATTACAGTGGCTATTCAAACCTCTGGATGCAGCATATCATGGAATTATTGTGGCTTCCATTCAGTGGAGCATCTTTAGTGTAGGAGGTGCATGTGAAATCAGTCTGCATAAACCTTGGCTCCATAAACATTTTCATGCTGAAAGCTTTTCTACAGTAATAATAATAACAACAATATTACTGGTAACTGCCACCCACTGTATAAAGGGTACTTTACCCAAAGAGTCCTAAATAAACCTGCAGCAGTCTGATACTTAACCATAGATATTGTAAAATGAAAGGCAGATTATTGGCACTGAGAAAGACAATTTTCAGTGCCACAAAGCTTCTTGAGAGTGCTCTGTGGGGTCATGACTGGCCCACCCTGTTGACAGCATCAACCAGTAGCAAATACTGTTGGAAAGAGTAAAAGAAACATGCAAGACTAGAGTTTTCTTTCATTTGGATTTCCAGTGTCAATTTTCAGCACTCTTCTGCTCTGGGCTTCTCTTGAACCAGAGATTGAGCAAGGAAGCTTTGAGTTCAAAATCCAAGGATGCATCTTTCCTCCACAAAACTTCTGTTGCCCTTGTACTTTTATGCCTTCCCCACATTCTAAAGCAATGATAGCATGTGGAATCCATGTTTCCTTTCTTTTGCTTTGCTTTTGTAATTTGGTGATTTTTCTGCATGCTTTTTATTCCTTCTTTGTCCTTTTATTTATTGTTAATTTGGGAGAAGATCTAAATGGTGCATTGGGAAGACTTAAGGAAGCTGAGTGCTACCACTGAATGTACTTCATCCTGATACCAGAATATTCTCCTCTCCTCCCTTAAATGTCTCTAGAAGATCAGTGTTTTGAGCAGTGTTAGGTTCCTGTGTTGTCACAGAGCTTTAAAATGCTTCCCCAGCATCTTCCCACCCACTTATTCTCCTTCTCTGTGAGGGAAGACTCATCCATTTACAATTTACAAGCTGAGAAAAAGGAGCTGGTGTTAAATACTGTGCTGGCAGAAGGTATAGTCTGCTTCTAAGATAGTTGTTTAAGATTTCTTTCAATTACTTGTGTTGCTGTAATGTTCTCTTCTGATTTGTACTGCATGAAACAGGAGTTTAAAATAATTTCAATTCAGGTCAATCACCAATCAAATGCGTTGGTGCAAGGCTGTGATGAATCTACTGAGTATATGAATTACTAGAACCTGTACAGAGGTGCCCTACACAACCTTAATCTGTTTTAAAGTTACCTGTGCTGTTCTGCAAGGAATTGTATTCCAAGTATTGCCATTCCTTGCCAGTCAGTGTCCTCCTGCTGGGGTTAAAAGTGGCCATGGGGGAAAGGACAGGACTCACTGCTGTGTCCTGACAGCAGCTGTGTCATACCTGAATTGCCTTCCACAGCTGAAAGGAAATCTGACTTCAAACCACCTGAAGGATCTGTACAAGTATAACCACTTGGTGGAATGAGCTGGATATATCCAAGATTAGTACATAATTGAAGCAGAAGTAAATTATGCTGTACGTGAAGTTTCTGTGGTTACTCTGAAGGACATTACTAGGGAGTCAGAGATTGGAGACGAGTGAGTGATGAGCTAATATTGCTCTAAATAAAATATGAAACAAGAATAATGAAAACACTGAGATGTATGTTCTCACAGAGTTGGAAGAGCTTTATCAGAAACTACAATTAGTTGTCAAAAACATCCCTAAGCCAAGAGTTTCTTCTATCATTTAGACTTCAAAGCAGTGTGTCATTCAGAATACACACTGCAGTGCAACTGGGAGGCAGCTTTAGAAGATAATGGGAATAGCACTTTGAGATCCTTAGATGAGAGTTAAATGAGTTGCTAAAGATAATTTTCATCAGGGACTTCAGTATTATTTAATTGTTGTAATTGATGTCAAAATAGAAAGAAAAGATAAATGTAGATATTTCCAAAAGATGCACAGAAACAAGAATTGTTTGGCAACTATGTCCAAAGAATATAAGAGACCAAATATATACAGTGTTTGGATTTTTTTCCCCTGTGGTGCTGATAAAACTAATTACAGAAGAAAGTGGAGAAAACTGTTTTGTATTGTCCAAACAAACACATTTTAGCTAAAAAGCATTCCATTAAAGTCCACTTGGGTAGAGACAGTGAAAAAGCAGCACACAAGAAGCTGCCAAAAATGTTAATAGATTATATCTCACCTGGGAGAAACATACTGCTGATAAGAATACTGATGAATGGCAGACAGCTAAAAATCACAGAATGAGGCAATTTCTGCTGCCTCTGAGCTTTGTGGAAGGTAAATGGAAGGGAAAATGACTTAAACATCATGAACATGATGGGAAGAATGCAGTCACAGATTCAAGAGATTTTTGTTCATAGGTTGCTGAATCTTCTCTGCCCAAAGGTAGAGAGACACTACCTCTGACCATTCTGTGCTCAGTGGGGCTTTGGAAATTGGGAAATTGTAATTCATTTCTGTTCATGGGGCATTTATTTTGCCTCTAAAGACTGAAGCTTCACAGCACTGTTCAGTTTAGTATTTAAATGAGACATATTTAGTCTACCATTGCACCTGTAGGATGTTTTGCCTCCTCCTGTGTGCTGTGCTTCAATTGCAACAGCTTCATTTCATGCTGACTTGAGATATCTTTGAAGATATTTATGCTTCCTTTGTAGGAAAAAATGCTGGATTAATTAAGACAAACACTATTTCTAGGCTGATGGGCACTGGACATCAGGGCTGCCTAATCCATAACCACAAGCTAGACCATGACTCCATGATTTTATCGCTGATCCTCCAGGTTTTTCATTGCCCACCCAACTGATCCATCCCGGTGTTTCCCTGGGGTTGTCAGTGCAGCTGACGTGAAGGGCTCAGACTGTGACTGCTCACAGAGCAGAGCCTGTGGAGCGTCCCTCCTGTCTGAGGGAAGGACATCACATCTGATGGATGTGATGCCTGCTGGCATAAGTGGAAGTGTGTTTGCCTGGGAAATGAAATGAAGGAAAAGGCAGAGACGAGAAAAAATTTGGAAGACAAATAGTGGTGGAAATGCCAGCCTTTACTGACCTCAGTGGAACAGCCTAGAGATGGCAAGAAATTCAGGTGGAAAAGGTGATGATTTATAGACTGCTTGTAAGAATGGCCCATATCTATTGCTATGAATTAGAAGTAAGAACACATTATCTGTCAAAATACAAAGCTGTCCTCAAAAACAAATGTTTCTGAAAAATGATTGGCATAAGGTGAGAAGAGAAAAATGATCCCGAACAACTCTTCTGAGTGTCACTGTGGTTAGGCCCAAAAATTATTGGATGAATTCCAACCTTCCAAAAGCTGATATAGAAAATACCCTTGTGAATATTAAATGATAAATTTTGAACAGTCTGACATATACTTACTTGCATGTAAAATAAATATATATAAACATATAGGTAAGTTTTTTCTTTTCTGTTACCATAATGCAAAAATTTCTCTATCAAATATACAATGTCAGATATGCCTCAGGAGAAAATACCAATGCTTTATTTAGTTGGAAAAAACACAAATGTTTTGAAGCAGTTATTTATCTTCCTGGTCTGTATCAAGTACAGTGGCTAGGAGAGAGATTTTTATTTTGTACTGTAATCTGAAGCAGAGGTATTAAAAGAACTGAAAAGAATAAATAGTGGCTTCTGCTCTTGGAAACATTATAGTCCAAGTAAAGCCACTTAAATCCAAGCCTATTACAAATGTGAAAAATATATTGACCTATATGTGTCCAACAGCACCATTAGATTGCTGAAAGCTGTGCACAGAACCTGCATGTTGGGGATTTTTACTGTAGAATTTTTGTTAAAGGTGATTTTTACTCTAGAATTTATACTAAAGGTAACTCAAATACAGGCTTGTGCTAAGTCCAGAAGAAAGGCCCTTTCATTTGTAGTGTTACCTTCTGATCCCAGCTCTGCCTCTATGAGTGTAACTTCTGCTTGCTGTGGGAGAAGATGAAGTCATTGTGCAGTTGTCAATTCTTTGACTGACTGACAAAAGACATGAGCCATCAGTACTCTGTTATGTTGTTAGAAGTGGAAGTTTTCTTCTCCTGCTAATTCTCTGTTCCTTATTGGCGGAAAAGACACTCTCCTCCTGTCTCATGTTCCAAGCCCTGGTAAAAGTTGAGTAAAACCAACAAACGTATGCATTTCAAACATGCTTTAATTCCAGAACTCCTCATTTCAAATTTCTAACATCATAGGGGGAAAAAATGCATTTAGTAAAAATGTGGTACATTCCATTTTGATTATGCATTGCTAGAACAAGGCAATGTCGTAATTTATGTCTTGAGGTTATTAAATTGTTATAATGCTAAATAGTTAATGAAGAAAATCTATCACAACTGCAACACAAAGTGGTTGCCAGTAGTGCTAGGACAATAAATGCCAACAGTTCTGTGTCTCTTTGACCAAACCAAGTTATAATGTGTTGTTTCTCTCAGTACTGCAGCATGTTAAACAATACAAGGATGACTCTAATGAGTCAGAAAAAAACCCCAAATAGCTCAGTGACCTACCTCTGACAAGCTATAAACAGACACTTCAGAAAGAATTCAGCATAATGCAGGCATTCAGTGATATTTCCCGCAAATTTTTTCTCTTGGAACTTTCTGACAAGAGGAATGTTCTGTAATCAGTAATTTATTTCCTCCATTAATTTGTCCAGTCCCTCAGCTTCCCCATGTCCTATATGAAGAATTCATTTTAACATTATAATTTATCCCCACAAATTTTAATCTTCAAAGTTATTTTAACATTTGATGCATTGACAATGTGATAAACCATCCATTCTTGTTTTCATGGCTATCCCAGATCCTTTTCTGTAGACCTGCTCCCTAGCTATTAATTTCTATCACAACATGCTGGCTTTGTAGGGTGTTATTTGCCCAGGTTATTTTTAATTCTAATCCTTTTTGCACTGAAGTTCCCAGCAGTACCCAGTTCACCACCATATATATACAGCTTTGCAAAGCTCATTCTCTGACAGACAGCTCATTAACAAACATAGTGGGCAGTGCTGGGCTCACAGGTTCTCACTGAGCTCCTCGCAGCACGACTTGTTGCTCCAACAGGGAATTGCTGGTAGTTCATCCATCAGCACTGCTTTGGGAACAGTTGTTCTCTACAATACTCCAATTTATACCAAGTTCCTTAATAGACATGAGAACGTTTTGTGAGATGGTGTGAAAATCTGATTTAAAACTGTGGCAGCTACTGCTAATATCCCTGGTTTCCAAGGCCTGTTATCCTATTATAGCAACAAATGTGATTGCATTGACTTGATTTGTTCCTGATAAATCCATGGAGGCTATTACTTACCACCTTCTAGTATTCTAGCTGCTTACAAATGGGATTATAGCATTATGTATTTTAACAGGCACAAAATATAAATGAAGGCTTTAATAAATTGAAGCATCATTAATTTTGAAAATTTAATACATCTGTTAACCTAAGGGACCATGTTACGTGTCACAACTTCTGTCCTTTTACAATTGCTATACAAATTTTCTAAACACAGTGAGCCTTGCTGAAGTACTCAGGGTCCCCTTTTCCTCCCCTCATTGCAAACACTACAACAAATGATGGCAATATATCCAGAGGGTGTGGGAATGAGCAACTGCTCCTGGCCGTGCCACTGCTACCAACCCCACACTGAGGAGCACCTCAAGGCACTGTATTAGCAGGGGCTGAGGTTGGAGACGGAAGTGGCTCCAAACCCACATTTCTCTTGGTGACATTCACCTGACGTTTATCACTTTTTTCTGACTTCTCAGTTACTGCTGTTTTGCCAAGTTGCTAGATATGTGGAAAATTAAAAACCTCCCTCTAAAACACAAACACCTAATGGTGCTGGCTAATGTTAAACCAAGCTGCCGGTTGGCATTTCTTAGTTACTGCCCTTGTTTCTCATGTCATGGTTCCCTCTAGACTCTGGCCATCTCTGGGATGCCGAGTCAGAGGCAGAACTGGGAGTCAATGGAATGCTGTCCTGTGGCTCCAAGTGTCCACTGTAACCACCCACCCAGCCCTGGCTCCTTGGCAGTCATGAAGGGCTCCCCTGGGTGGGCTTTAAGGCATCCAAGTCACAATCTGTGTCTTTATGCAGGATTGGCCTTTAACCAGGGCCTTGGCTGAACCACACACACGTTACAAGTTCCTGAGTGTGTTGTAATATGGGCAATGCCCTTTCTTTATTTGTCTGTTTGCTCCAGCTACAGCTTTGTGCTGTCTGGAGCCATCCGGAGAGGGAGAAAGCAATCTTGTGTTTTCCTCTTTCATGAGGCACAAAGAAAAATACAGAATTAATATCTGCACAATATCTCACATAGAATGTGAGTTCACCAAACAGGCTGTACACAATGGTTTTCAATTTTTACTGACTGCTCCTCGCATAGATTGTGACAGAGTCCCTGAAATGAATGACACCTCTATTGTAAATCTGGTGTCAGACAGAACTCTCCCTCAGTGGATCAACAGAGCAGTATTATGTCAGACCACACTGTAGTCTCTGGTTAATAGTGTTTAAGTCTAGCAATCTGTTTTTTTTACTAGTTTATTGTGAATAAGCTTTTATTATTTGCATCTTGAAAATTCTCTTGGACTTTTCTGTAGTTACTGAGGATTTTAGTTTCTATTCTGCAGCTGAGGGAGCACATCAGTGCAGTGCAGGACAGAAGTACTTTCAGACAGTGGTAAAGAATGGGAAGAAAACTCAAAGTACAGGATAACTGGCATCCTTGTGCTGTGTTCTAGAAACAGCAAACCTTGTTTCTC
>VYZR01059393.1:0-21856 GCA_013400675.1 Oxylabes madagascariensis
TTCTAAATGCCTCCAGGGATGGTCCTGTTCAGAGGAAGTGGCTTTGGATGACCAAAGAGAGCAAGATACAGGCTTGAAAGGGAAGATGCTTTTTTTTTTTTTTTTTTTTTTTTTTTTTTGTGGGTTTTTCCACTTTTTTTCTCTCTTTATTTTTTTTTTTTTTCNGTTCCAGGAAGGTGCTGTTTTTCTCTGGGTCCTTGCTGGAGGGTGGGCAGATGTTTTCTGTGACTGGGCCATGGCAGTGCCCGAGCCGGCGCTGGTGTGTGCCGTGCCTGGGGCACGGGTTCGGGTCGCTGCCCCTGTCAGCAGCACCAGCGTGACGGTCTCACGCTGGGCCGGGAAACAAATCCCTGGAAGCACAGAAAACTTTTAGCATTGTTACTAGAGGTCTGTGTGGAGCTGATCCTGCCTGTTCGTTGCCAAGAGAGGCAGAGGCTGGGATGTGTTGGTGATGGGAAGGTTTCCCCGTGCTGGCTTTGCGGTCTGCTCAGGGAGGAGCCCGGCCAAGTGCCTTTTCCTCTTCCTGAAGCTGCCCCACCATTAACAGATCTCTGCTTGTGGAATGAGCAGCTTACTCTGTAGGAGCCACTGCTGGAGTTATTGCTGTCTTCAGGCTAATAACTAATGCTTCAACTAGCATAATATGTTCTTAGGCTTTTTAAATCTCTGTCCAGAATTTTTTCCTTTCAGTGATACTAATACTAACCTGGTGTCAACAGATTACAGAATCACAGAATGACTAGGTTGGAAGAGACCTCCAGGATCGAGTCCAACCCATGATGCCTACAGGAGCCAGATATTGTAGGTGTAAGCCTGTTAGGCAAATGTTTCGAATTATATTCTGATAGCATTGAGCATTTCCTCTAGTTTTTATTCCTGCTTTTCTTGAATGCCCCACTTCACATACTGCCTGTGTATGTTGCAGAACATACAGGTGAGCTAAACTTGCTGACAGACTACCTCTGTATTTTAACCCTTTAGTGCGTTTTTTTGGCCGTTCCCATATTTAAATTAGCTTTTTTTCTTTTGTTTGCAGAAGTACATATCTGTCATTTGTCACTTTTTTTGTTAGCTGGAAAGCTTGGGCTGGCAAGTTCCCACAGCTGCTGTCTGTGGCTTCAGCCTTTTTTTCTTTGCTGCACTAGAAACATGTAGCAGCATGTTGGAACCCTTCGGCCTGGTGATGGGTGGGAATCAAAGCATTACAAAATTACATTTAAAGGGGAGAAATTATTTTGCAGTTTCAACCAAGGGTTTGAGGTCATTCTTGGAAGTTTGCAAGGAGTTGGTCAACAAATTACAGCATTTAGTTGTGGCTAGGTAATTGTGACATTCTGAAAGAGCATGTGCTTTTTGATGACAGGCATTTGCATGTGTTTTGCTTTTGGGGGAAGAAAAATCTTTCCTGTCTGCAGACGTACAACCAAAAATGGAGGCTGTTGAGTGAATTTCTTCCATGCAGTGCTGAACCTCCTGGCCTAGCGGGCTTGTCTGCTTGATGTTTGTTCTTCGTGTTACGAGCTGGTTTTTATATACGGACGTGCATTTTTGTGCTGGAATTGTTTGTCAAGGCTTGCTCGGTTGTTTTTAAAAGAGTACTTGGGGAGAATGCACAAAGCCCTGCTTCCCCCTCACAGCTGCATGCTACTGTGTCTTTGTGAGGAAGTAGGCAAAACCAGAGTAGTTAACTCCTGCACATGGTCTTAACTGATGTACCTGATGGCATCTATTTACTGAGCTGAGGCTTCAGCTCCTTTCCATAAAGAAATTGGTTTCTTATGGAAAACCCTTGTGTTATTGAATTATGTATGGGTAGGATTGCTTCAAGGGCCATGTGTTGATATCCTTAATGGCACAAAGTCTGCAAATAATCTGTAGTGATGAATAATTTTCTGTTTAAGCGTTAGGATTTTTATTCTGCGAGTTTTTTGGATCTCATTATATGGCCTGTTTTTTTCCCCATCTTGCAGCCTTTGTAATGTTATAGACTTGTTGCTTGAATAAATGTCTTTTGTCCATGCAAAAACTTTAGCAAAACAGTTGTTTGGTGTCTGCTTGGTTGCATACTTCTAACTACATGTAAATGAAGTATTGCCAGAAGTAAAGAGCATGTAACTTAAAGAAATTTAGGAGCAAAAACGTAAAAATCAAGTATTGTGTCTGCAGTATATCAGCTGAAGAGAAAGCACCAGTCAACTGCACCATTAGGTGTACAAGCTTTCACATTCTAAATATGATCAAATAATTTCTGGGAAAGGAAATGAGTGTGAACATCAATAAGCTTTTATATGCACTTCGTCATTAATAATGTAGATAATACCATTCAGATGGAGAACATAACCCATTTTATCACAGCATCATTTTATCATGATAGGCTCCTTGCCTTTCCAAGGTGAAAGGGCCACAGATTGCCTTCTGAAATCTCATCCTCGAATGAAGTTTTGCTTTTGGCTGTATCAAATCTAGACCAGCTTTGCAGGAATATGGGGAAGCTGCTTTGTATTTATAGTAACACGCTGGTAGCAGCACCTGTCTTGCTGTGCTTCTGTGTATAAAGTTAATTTTCCCCATATTTCTAAGAGATAAAGTTGGACTTCATGTCCTTTTCACTAGTGTTTTTATTCGTGCCTCTCTAGGTGTTTGTTTGGTTTGGTTTTTGTAATAAAGGTTACTTCTTTTGTCTTCTGTGCAATAAGGCAGCACAACAAAGCCGTGCCTGTGCTGTTGGGCCTTGCTGGCAGCAGTAGATGGGTACCCCAAGCTGTCTGGTGTCACCAGGCTGGGCTGGTGTCACTGCTGGAGCCAGCCCTCTTGCTGTGGGAGCTGCTGCCAGCAAGGAGCCTGGCATCTTGAAGCTGGAATCCCACAGTATTATCTGGTAAAACACTGATTTGCTCAGTGTGGTCTTTAGTCGTTTAGCGTGCCCGGGGTAAAAAATTAAAGAACAAGGGCCTGAAAAACCCCTTATTGTCTTTGTGCTTCCAGCTGTTTTAATGTGCTTGCCAATGCAACATGCAGCACTTATCTCCAATTTAAAATCACGAGAGGGACTTCTTTAGTCATTGACTCCAGGAACATTTCCAAAGTGTTCTATTGATGAAGTAAATGTAGTGTGCCAGGTTCTGCAACCATTGCCTCTGTTTGAGAGGAACATGCTCAGGTGAGTGATCTCATTGCACCCGCTTGGCATGAATTAAGCCCATTATGAGGAATTTTTTTTTCTTTTAATGTAAACAAGCCTTGATCCTTTAGCTATATGCATAATCCTGCTGCTCTTTAGGAGATGTGGCCCAGCTTCTGAGGGGGTTTTCTGCCAGTGGAGCCTGTGGCTCCAATAAACTTGGCTGGACGCAAATCTGAGATTTTTTTTTCTTTTTAAGATGCTGCTAAGGTGGCTTTAGAGTTTGGAGAGAGGGAGGTGGAAGGAGAAGAGTTGCTCTGGGCAGCTGAGGCAGAGAGCAGGAGGGATGATAGGAGGAGGCAGAGGAGAAGACAGGCACTGTGTAGCTGGAGGTACAGTGCTGCTGCCTGATGGCACTGCCAAGGGAAGGTGCTTGTTACCCTTTTCACAGCTGGAGAACTGCGCTGCAGAGAAACTCTGTGACTTGAGTCAAGCTGAGAAGGGGGCTGGTGACAGAGCAAGAGCCAAATCCTGATTTACCTCTTCCAGTGGCTGATTCACAGTGATACCCTTCCGTCCTGCAGGTTGTTTTAATGCTGTTTACCTTGTGGGCTGATGCCAATCTCATGATGTTGCAAGGTGAGAAATGAATGGTGGCATGCGTTGTCACAGCACAGTGTTAAATTCAATGAACATATTGGGTTTTTTAGATATTTGTTCTGTAAACTGTAAAATCAGCATTGCTGCCACTTAAGACCTAGTGCTCTGTTAGGAAATGGTTTCTAGGTCACCTGGTAGGTAAAGACTTATTCTGGCTGATTGCTGTGGGTGGCTGTCTTTGGTCACTAATCCTGTGTCATGGGCTTAGCGCTGTGTCCTGGCAGCACAAATGGTAAAAGTGAGATCAGCCTGTTATGCATCAATACTGCTTGTTTAGCCTAAATGTCCTGATAATCTAGGACTGCCTGGCTCTGCTATGGAGCACACGTACACATGAAGCCGGGTCATTCAGATAAATGGAGATTAGCCTCTCAAATCTGAGAATTTACTGTCAGTGGATTAGATGCTGCCCTTTGGGTACATTTCACACAATGTCTGTTTCATGTCTGGCTCAAACTCAGCAGTCTTAGAATCATGAAATCATTTAGGTAGGAAAATGCCCTTAAGATCATTGAGTCCCGCTGTTGAAAACACCATTAAACAACCGTCACAGCTGGCACACTCCAAACTCATCAGGAGACAACACAGCCCTTCAGCAGAAATGTTTGTGGTTTAACATAGTGCTGGTTGATTCCCATACCATGTTCAAGTCATTAAATCACTACCTGCTTAAGTAGGGATCAATACATTTAAATTCAATTCTGACACAAGTAATCCCCTTGAATACAAAGTAGGCATTTTAAACCCATTCAGAAACCCCACCCATGTCTTCTCACTGAGCTCTACTTATTGCAGGTAAATATTTATAGACATATAATCTAGTTTCTGATTAGAAGAAGTTCCTCCCTCCAGAAGCCTTTTTAAGAAGACTGGTAAATTTGTGCATCATCCCTGCTTCCCAGAGAAGTGTTACTTCTATTCTGCAAACAGGAGCAAATGGAGCTGAACAGATTTGCCCTCCTCTATGGAGAAGGTAAGACTAGTTAAACCAGCCACGTAGCCAAGAGTGAATTAGCCAGACCTGGGTTCTCTGAGGATGTGCCCACTGTTGGTGGGGAGATCACCCAGCCCAGGAGCACCTACCTGCTGCAGCTTGGCAGGTGCAGTTACCGGGGGTAGCTGGGTACAGAAGCCTTGTGTTTGTTTATTCTCTTCCTACAGGCATAGGCACGGCTTTCACATTAATCAGGGACTGCGTTTGGGATCTCCTGGTTCCTGTTCCTGGGTAGAGTTTGCATATCTTTAATGGGTTTTTATGCATGCTTCGTGCCCTCCAAGGCAGGTTTGTGATTCACCAGAGAGCTGTCTGGAAAAGGAGAGACAAATGACGGCAAACCACAGAGAAGGCACATGATCTTCAGCACTTCTTGTTCCCGCGGGGCTGGCTGAAGACAGCTCCAAACAACTGTCTGAAAACCCTTGTGTGACTCCTAAGGGATGACTCTGTGCAGAGACATGGTCTCCAACCCTTTAAAGACCTGCACACTTTCAGACAGTCGTCTGGGGAATTCTTCATTTGGCTCTGTGGTAGGGACAAAAATTAAAAGGAGGTGAACAAGCAGGTGTAATTCAGTGCCTGAAGCCTTCAAAAAGCTTTAGCATAGAACAAGCTTTCTCTTAGGGCTTGTGTACAGCTGCTTGTCTAGGACCAAACAAATAGGGAAGGCTCTGACCCACAGAAGTAACAAAATCTCTAATCTCTTTATGCATTTTCTTTTCCTGTGAGATTGTTGAGCTGTTCAGATTCTGCTGGACTGAATTGCACTGCTACTTGCTGGGATATTGTAACATCAAAAAAAAAAAGTGAAGTGAAAATAACTGCTTCACCTTTGTGAATTCCAGCCATAGTGTTGCAATTGTTTTATTCCTGCTGCTGCTTCTGTTGATGTATTTTGTTTGCTTTCAAGCAGTAGGCTTGGAGAGAACACTCCAGAGTTTTGCCTGTTCTTAACAAAGTGTTCAGCTGATATGTTAATTGCACCTTGAACATGTGCAGTAATATTTTTAAGCCACAGTAGATGTTTCACCAGTAAGGTAATTCTCTCTAAAGAGGGATAAACAGTTTGCTCAGCCTGAGGAGAGCTTGCTTGCTTGTGCTTTATTGCAGAAATTCATGCACATTGTATTGCCCCACAGAGTTGTGCTGAGCCCTGGTGTTCATAGCATGACAAGTGGAATCAACGTAAAAGCCATCTCTCTGCTGAGGTCTGCCAAGCTGAAAAACCAGTCAGACCTACTTTATACTGCCCATGCCCCATTTTTGGGAAACAAATGTGGTTGAAGACAAGCTTTGTATTACCAGTGAGCCCTTAGCGGGTAGTAAAACTGCCTGCAGAAATAGAAGGGGCTTTATTTGGCTGGGGTCTGTTCCCTGGTGTTCTCCTTACCTGCGTGGCAAAGCCAGGCTTGGGATGCTGTCTCTGGTTTCTTGCCCTACCATCAGGCAGGCCTGGGTGCTGATTTGCCTTGAGATGTGAGGGAACTGCCACAGGTTGGGTAAAGCCAGAGAAGCTTTACTGGCAGTCACTGCCCAGGTCCTGCTTCTGAGAAGGAGGCATGTCTGTGCTAAGTATTTGCTTCCCCATCCTGAGGATTAGGGATCCAACCTGTGGGCTTCTTTCTTTCATAGTGGGGGTCTGCTTTGTTATGCTGCCCTCCCTTTCCCTAAATAGTGGCTAACCCTGGATTTAAAGATCCCAGAAGGGACAATGGAGTTCAAGTGTCTTTTTGATCTTTGTTGCTGAGGCGAAGTTGGATTATTTGCTATGAGCTGATTTCAGTTGTGCTTGGAGATTTACTGAAACAGCTACTCTGAAATAACTATTCTGAAGAGGTATTTTGGTGTGGGTGCTCATATTCTTGCATAAGAGCGTAGTTTGCTGGTGTGTCTTAGTGCACCATGGAACAAGAATAATTGCTGACTAGTTATTCAAGAACAGTGCTTTTGGTAAATGCCTGAGCACAGAAAAGCCCACTACAAAGAACAAAGACACCCCCCATCCCACCCTGATTCCAAAGAGGATGTTCTTCCCAAGGTATTTAAATAGTTCTGTTCATTCATGTCTGTGTAGAAAAGAGCAGTGGTAAGTTTTATGTTGCATGGTTTAAAATATTTCATATTAATTAACAAACAAGTACCAATTAATTTTACATTATGATGCTTAAGGGGTAGACTGCAAGGAATGGTATTTAGCTGTGGCTGTTTGGCAATTATGACCTTGTATATAATAACAGACTCAATAAATTCTTGATGTGAGAGAGCACCATTAATCAACACAGAGTTAATTAACTGTGCTGCTTACTTAGGAAGTGCTGTGCAGAATGGTCTGAATCTGCAGTGCTACAGGCTGAAAATGTTTGATTTGTCTGATACCTGCCTTGTTTACATAGAAATTTCCCTAAAATTGATGCTGAAGAGGGAGCAACACTTCCTCCAGGTGACTGAACAGGTAATTTTCTGATGTGTCTCTGACACTCTGGCAGACCTTACATGGGTCACTGTGTCACTTAGGCTTTCTGTCACCTCCACGTAGAAGGTGGAAGCCTTTGGATGAGTGCTGCAGTGCTGGTAATGGAAAGTGCTCTTGCATCAATGGTTTTGTTCAGGTAAATCCTATAAGACTACCAGGAAATTAGGAGTCAGTGTGATAAAATTAAGAGTCATACTCATCAGTTCTAATTTAGACTTTATACAGGACTGGTTTTCTTCATGTGTTTCTTTAGTAATCTGAAACATAGTCCAAAAATGAAATGAACAAGAAAATTGGGGAAATGAACAAGATTCAGCACACCTTCAGAGAGACGAGCCCTCCATCTCTGTACCACTCACCCCTCCACACTCCAAACAGATCTTGTCATTTTCCTGATTATGTGATACTTAGAAGTATGAAACTATCTTGGCCTTTTGGAGTGGCCATCTTTTTGTTGGCTTTGTGTGCATATTAATGTGAAGGATGGATTTCTAACCTGGCACTGTACATGTTTATGTGTATTTTTATTTATAGATGTACATTTATTTATATACGTACATTTTTATTACATTGTACGTCATCTGGCTTTTTTGCTGTCCCTTGAACCACTTTCATATCTGGGGTCACTGTGGACTGTCACAGAAGGATTCAAAGGTCTGAGCCGTGGGAATGCTTTAAGCTTGCTGAGAGCAGTGCTCACTAACAGCAGGTTTGGAGAATTTGAGTTACTCCAATATGAGAGAAGCGAGAGAAAGCAACTGTTTCCTTGCTGCTGGAATGTGAAACCTCCTGAGTTCATCTGCGCTGTTTTTATTCTTGAAGTTAATTTAACTTACAGGTATAACACAGTCTTCTTTCTTTTCCTTTCTTCTTTTTTTTTTTTTTTAAGTATGTGCAGTTAAGTGTAATCCTTCATCTTCTTTCCTCTCTCTGCCACCTGGGCTCTTAATCTTAATTAGAGCCTGTTTAGCAAATAGCTAATACAAGAGTGGCTTAGTACACTACCACAAGATACGGCAACCAAATCGGGCCTGAAATAGATGAGCAAAAACTGTACAGTCTGAAAGTGTAATGGAATGCTCTTAACCGTTTGTAATGATGAAATGAATTATAGGGGCCTGAGAGTAGGGAAGGGGAGAGGAAGAGATTTTCACTTTAGATCTCAGGGCAGAGGAAAGTGATGGTTCAGCTAATCTCTCTTCTGCAAATGGGATTTTTCTGCTGCAGCCACACAGCTTCTGTATTTGATACAAAGGGAAGGCAATAACTCTTAAATGATAGAAAAACAACTGTTCTTTTTTTTTTCCTCTGCTTTTTTACTACCCAGTCTGGGAAACAGAAGTCAACTGACACCTCTTCTTATTAACCCCAAAGTGTAGCTGGTGGTTACGGCCTGGCATTCCTACTTTTCTGCCCTCCCATCCCACTCCCTCTTTGAGCGGCTGGCGTGGCTCTTGCTGGCTCTGGCGGTTCATCCCGTGCTCCAGCTGCCCTGCAGACAGCATGTTCAGAGAGGCTGCTTCCCTTAGCTATGTAACACTTTCTCAAATTCAGCCTTAGGCCTGGTTCTTGAGCAGCAGGGGAGTCAATCCAGTGAGCAGGCAGCAATGTACTAAGCTGGTATTAATGACAACTCTTGCATTTGAGTGCTATGGCCCATGGTCCCACACACATATGTTTTAAGATATGCACTACATAGTGCATGTATAGATCCTAAACATTTTTTTTTTTTCCATTTCTGAGTTGCTTTCAACCATGGTTTTCTTTGGAGCCATGCATGTTATTCATTGTTTTGAGAAGTCCTTTCTCTCTTGCCTGTATATTAGTACAATTTTTCCTTCCTCATACCTCTCGTATTTTCAGAGTGTGGTGGAAGATGGTCTGTGCTTTTCCCCTGTGCCCAGCTTGTGTCACAGAGTCCAAGTACTGGACTTTACTCCTTGATTTTACCCCTTTTATGTTTCCAGCACCGTCTCTCTTCTCCTTTTCTGCCAGCTGCCAGAGTGTCTTCAGTGCTGTGAAGTCAGATGAAAGGTAGCAGTTAAAGCTCCCTTTGCAGCAGTCCTTGGGTGTGCTGGTGTTCCCTTGGATCTCTGCTGAAGTTTCATCATCTCTTTCATTCTTAGCTTCAGAAGAACTAGGATTCTTCAGAAGTTCTAGGATTGTTTTCTCCTGACACCACCAAAAATCCTGAGCTAGGGGCAGTGCAAGCAAGAGTCATTAGTTTTCAACAGTTTTAAATATCATGTGTCATTTGTGGTTCATAATTTCTGACAATTTCATGAAGATATTTTTCTCCATTTGTTTTGACCTTATAAAAAGCCCATATTTTTTCTCTTACAACAAAGTGCACATTACTTTATGAATGTGTTAGGTGTAAGTTGAAGACGATGATACTAAAGGTTGGTTGGTTAGATGATGTAGAAGGCATAGAAGTAATGGATGCAGTCAGAAAAGGCTGAAAAGTTGAAATGTAAAACAGCCATAGTAGCAGTGTGAAGTTTTAGATTATTTTTGATTATGTGAAGGATGGGGAAGATACAAGACTGGAGACAGGCAAATGTTGTGCCTGTTTTAAAAGGGGGGAAGTGAGAATCCGTGTATTTAATGGCATCCAGCCTTTTTGATAATATGAGGAGTATTGTGATGTTAAAAAGTCATAAAATTAAGTCTTGTTCCCAGAAGTCTCTGGCATGACAGAATTTCTGTAGATTCTTAGAATCTCAGGATTTCTGAGAAGTGAAGTCTCTGCTGTGGATTTTTCTGCTCAGGGAAATGGGACTTGGTGCACAGTTTTTGAAACTTGCACACCAGCAGCAGAAACTACCCCGTGAAGGCCCCGGACTTCTGTGAGCTGCTGCAGCCGTGAGGGGAATAATAGGGAACAGTAAGTGTTGCTTGTTCCTCATATGAGTGTGGTGATAAAGGCTGACACCTGGGCAATTTTCAACTGTTTCTAAACTGGGAAGCTGATAAAAGAACCCACTGTATCTTCACCACTCCTTTCTCTTGACCCTTCTTTGCAGACCCTCAGAAGGGAGCTCTTCACTTTCTAGCAGTGATGCAGCTTTCCGATCAAGCTTTTGCCATGGCTGCAGCAAACTTGGTCAATTATACAGGAAGAAAGACACTTTTGGCATGCATAAAAATTACAGGATTTTGTTGCCAAGGCAAGCAATTCCAGTTTCAGCATGCAAAGGGGAAAAATATGCCATTGTCTAGTTTGTAAAACTGAAGAAAACAGTTTGAAAGCTGTAAAACTGAAGGATAATAAATGTACTCTAAAATATGTAAGGAATTTGACAGCGTCTCAATTTACCCGGCATTATAAGGTAGCAATGGCTTGTAGATACTGACTCTTCTCTTCAGAAACATTTTTAATCCTTAAATGGTGCACTGTTGTATTTGTGCATTCCAATATAAATATTTCCATCATGTTACAAGACAGATGAATGAATGGGTGAGAGATAAAGTCATGTTTTCTGATGAGAAGGTTTCTTCTTAAGAGGTCTAAAAGAGCTGTCTGGTATAGCTGAAGGACGATTGGATGGAAGTTTTAATATTAGGGTGTGACATGAGTATCTTTGTATCAGATTTCCTCCTTGAAAAAGACTCTTTTGCTTAATGGCTTGCCAGATGAAGGAGTTAACCTCTTACAATATTTGTTATGTATTCAGAATTCTGAATATTTTATGCATCTGGCTGCAGCTAGACAAACCAGAATTTCTGCTGCTTGTATGGATTTTAGAGGTTTGATATATTTGGCTCCTTTCTAACTTTATAATAGATTCCATCTGAAAGGAGCAGTGATTTAGGAGAGCTAAGAGAACAGATACCTATACACAGCTGATTTCAGAATACATTTACCTGTTTCTCATGATTGTAGAACATACACTGTAATTGCTTGAGAGGCCTTCATGGTGAAGAGAATTAAATCTAATCTTGAAAACAAAAGAAAAGTTAGATGAGGAGAGGAGCAGTAGGGAGTGTGATTTCCGCGTGCCTCAAATACCTGGGACAGGTTATTTTGTGATTTGAGAAGCCTTTGTGATAAGGTAGGAGCTCTCTGTGGCTGATGCCAGTTCTTTTTGAACTCCATGCTCTCAAACCACATTGTAAACATTACCTTTACCTCAGTGTGTTGGTTGGGTCTCACAGATAGATTTAATGCATTCTTGAAAGCATTTGAGCTCATTGATCTCTCTCCCATTCCAGTCAGCTCCTAATGAAACCACTGCAGGTGCTTGTTCCAAAAAGAGAGATCTCCTGGGGGGGACTGGAGTAGAAAACAGGAACGATGCACTGCTATGTTTCCATTGGGAAGAAGCAATACAGACATCATGCTTACAGCATTTCCTTGTGCAAATGTTAGGAATTGTCTTTTCAGTGACTGTGCTGTTCCAACAGAGAGTCTTCGGCATTGCTCTTCATTCTTCCCGTGAGTGTAGGACGAATGTCCCATCTGGTTGTGTAAAGATGTGGGTTTGCACACAAGCAGCCACGCTTCCCTAATGTTCAAGGAGGCCCTGACCTCCCTGCAAGCTTCCATTGCAACCAGTGATGCCAGTGTTTGCAGTTCTGGGGCTGCCTGGCCGAGGTCAACCCACTGTTCAAAAAGGAACGGTGCTGTTTCCTCCTCTCTTACTGTATTCTTCCAGAGCTTGTTAAAGTCAGCGCTCACCATTTGGAATTACTATCTTTGTGTTGCCAACGCTTGAATCTTTCATAAAAAACTTAACACCATCTTTCCCACATCATCCTGGCTCCAAGTGGTTATTAAATTTAGTGTTGATCCCCTGTGACATTCTCTCCTTGTTATCAGAGTAGCTGAGACCCTTTGGCTGCCTTTGCTTCTCCCTTCCTGAACTTTGTCTTGCTTCCTTTTAAACCACCCAAAGACTGTCTCTGAAACTGTCCTATAATCATTTTCATCTGTTTACTTTCTTTGAATTTTTCTCCTGTTGTATTCTTGTCTTCTGGAGCTATTTTTTGCTTTATTTTCTGCCAGCCGTGATTTTGCTTGGCTAATGCTCTTGGCACCATTGCTGCCTCGCGGGGTTTCTGTAGAGAGAGGGGGCCTCTGCAGATGGGCTGTGGGCAAGCTGCTGTGGCCAGGGGGATCAGCTCAATCCTGTCCCTGAAACCAGCACCCAGACGGAAGGTCTGGAGAGGCAGAGCCAGGTATTTCTTGTTAAATGAGGAATGCTTTGTGTGACTGCACATGTGCCAGGGATGATTTTACACCCAAGTACTTTGTGAACAGTGAAACTTCCAGATAGTTTCCCGTTTCCTGGTTGAAACAGTTTCAGCAAAGAAATTCCTCACTGAAAGTCATTTTCTATCACAGATAGAAATATATATTAAGTACTGTGCTTTGTATTTTGTATTCTGTCTGGCTTTGAAGTATCTGGTGCTAAAATCGCTGTGTGAAGCACTCTGTCATGCTATTAGAAGGCACCTACATTTATAGCTGCAATTTGGTTTCTAAAAATGTTGACTGTTTTATTAAAAAGAATTTATTTGGGTGTGTGGCTTAAAACAGCAATAAAGCCATATCCTGTCTCTAAAAGGTAAGTGTTACTGAATGTTAAGGAATGTGTTCAATATACAGATATAAATTAAAAATTCAATCCCTGAGTGCTGTAATAAAAGAAGTTAGGACTAAAATGGCGACAGGCCTGTGAGTTTTATTATGTCGTTGCAGGAATTTCTGTGAACAAGCAAGAGTCATTAGTTTTCAGTAGTTTAAAGTATCACATGCATAGAAGACCTGGATTATTTGAAACTGGCTGTCCCAAACTCTTCAGGGCTCCTGCTCCCTGGTCCCTAGGAGGCAGGGAAGTGAGGATCAGTTCCCTCTGCTGGCTCAAGCACTGCCTGCCAAAGGAACTCCCAAAACAGAGTGATGCTCCAACATAGCTGCTCTAGCAAGTTGCCTTACAGCTGTGTGATTTCACTTTAATTGGTCCCGTTTTATTTCTGATATAGTCTGTCTTCCCTCTCCTTTAAATTGCAATTATTTTCCCCCTGAAGACTGAGTTGAAAAGGTGACAATATTTTAGTTTGCACAGTATCTCTGGCAAACATTAGACACTTGTATGTAAATTTAAGCTTGATAGTGACCCTGACAGCCAGCAAAGGAAATGACTTGCAGAGCAGCTTGGATGCCTTGCTGCCAGCCCCTTGGCCCAGGCTGTGCCCACCTGAGCAGTGGTGCTGCATCCTGGATTGCTTATGAGCACCTTGCTCTGAACTGCTCCATGGAATAACCTTAACACGTGCAGTTCTGGGATTTCTGAGACCTGCTGGCCTGGCACGCTATCAGAGCATGCAGAGGCTCCTTTTGATTTGGAGGAACAAGTCATGGGGAATATTGATCTTCTGAAAGACATTCATTGCTCGTTTTCCTTGATTCCTGTTTCATCTTTCAAGGTGAAGATGACATGGCAGGACAAAGTAATGGCTTGAAGGGCTGTCTGGGGCTTGTGGGGCCATCTGTTTTGCAGGCCTGGTATTAACTCCCTGCATATGTGTTGTTGCTCTAAAATCTGTTTATACAGTATGTGCAGGTTCAGAAGAAATGTGCAGCAAGCAGAAGAAATGCATTTATCTTCTGCTGGCAGAGATAGCAGCCTTGCAGCACTGACTTAAAATATAGTTGTTTGCTTGTGGGATAAGTAGAAATAGCTCTTCTCTGGTTGTTAAGCAATTTCTCTGAATGTCACTTGCTTAATTAACCTCTCACAAAATACCTTAATGAAACCTTCCTGGCATTTTTAACTCCGGACACAACTTACTGGGTTTATGTTAGTTGTCTATAACGATAATGGCAAATATTATTGCCTTTCAGGAACTACCTTTCAGAGGGACAGACACAAAAGCTTGGCTCCACCAAAATTTATGGGCATGTTGCCCTTACCTTGAGCAGACTAGCATTTCCCCCTTGGATGTGGTTCCTGATCCTGGGAATGCTCAAGAGACAGCCTTGTTTGCCTTTCATATGTGTCTGTTTGCATGAGCTTCTTGGGCTGGAATCACTGTGCTGGTGGAGCATCTCTTGGAGGTTTCATACTGAAGTATTAATCCAGATGAGTAATTTAACACAGATTGTATTTAGAATTTTGGAAGACCACCCCTTATTTCTAACTTTGTCTTTAATTTTGGTGTTAATGCTGGGATTGCTGAAGTAGACTGTTGAAATTGAATGTGTCTTGAGCCTGTGTGGTGACAGTGCAGACAGCTCTTGCTTCTAACTTAATGCCTGGTAATTTCCTTATGTTAACAAAGCATGCTGGAGGAGGCACCCTGGTGCTGGCAGCTGGCCATGAGGCATCTAGGAGAGAGTGGAAAAGATTTGGTGAAGGATTGGCATTCGGAGTTCACCCCCTGAAAAGACCAGGGTGCCTTTTGGGATAGGCATCAGTAAGTTTTTGCTTGGTGGGTAATACTGAGAACAGATACAGAAATGAGCTGAGTGGTGCTGTAGTGGCACATAAAGCATTGTTCTGCTTTCCAGCTGCCCCTCCTGGGATGTGCCTCTCAGGCGCTTCACTGTGGTGGCTGTGCTTGGCCTCGACCCCTATGTGGGCACATGGTGACAGTCATGAGGTGGCCGAGTCCCCTGCCAGCAGGTCCTGGCTGCAGCACTGGCTCAGTGCTGTGGCCAGCCTCAGCTGTGACCCTGCTGTGGCAGCTGCTGCGCTGTGGGACATTCAGGAGATGCCCCTGCTCTCAGGGGTGTTGGGTACCTTCTGTAGGCACGCTGCCAGAGGCAGATTTTGGCACAACACTCACAGGTACAGCCTTGCCACCTTGCCCCGTGCCTACATCCTGATGGGTTCCCTGTCCTTCCCAAGCCACAGGTGTTTCCCCCTGTGCACCAGGTATTGCCACGCTGGTGCCATGGCTGTGATCAAGGTGTCCTCCACTGCTGTGTGGAACAGCTCCTGCTGGGCCATTGCACCAGCTTGTACCCTTGCCAGGAGGAAAAAATAAACTCTGAACACAATCTTTCGCTTGTGGTTGAGTCTGTCTTTTTTTGTGGCTGCTGAAACAGCCTGCAGCCAGAGTGCTTTTCAGGCTGTTGCTGGAAGGAATGGAATGGAAAATCATGGGGGTGTATCACATGGCACAGGTTCAGGAATTGTTTGTCTCTTGCTTTAATGTGATGAGCTTTGCTGCATTCGTTATCCTCCTGGTGACTCTGTGCATTGGGCATTTTGGAGGACACGAGAGAAGGGTATTCCTTTGGTAAATAGCATTTACCATATGTGTGAAATATCCTTATTTTCCATCTAATCTTTTGTGGGAATTGCAGTTCTATTAGTTCTTCTTGATTCTTGCTTTCTGTCCTGATCTCTTCAATGATGTTTTCAACTGTTACACAGTTGTCTTTTTTGCCAACCATGTTTAGAATGATTTATATCCCTCTAAAATCTCTGTGAATAGCTTTGTTCTGGTACCAGTGTATTTGACAGCTGTCACAAACGATGTCAGTTCTTCCTGAAGGACAGGACTGGAACTGACATATACTGTCCTTTCTATTCTGTATACCTGGTTCAAATCTAGGAAATGTTCCTTTTTGTATATGATGATAAGATTCAGTTTAATTTGTTACTAGTGACTAAGTTCAGAGATTTCTTCCCAACAAGGCTTGTACCTGCAAGAATCTGCTCTGGTAATGTGAAAATGAAATTATTTAAGTCTGAACATTATAAGAAAGGGGAGAAAACAATATAGCTGCCAACTAGTTATTTTTAACTGTATTATTTTAGACATTGAGGAGAGTTGTACTGATTTTGTAATTAGTAAAAATACAATTTCTTCATGTCACGCTCATGATGTTAGCTGCAAGTTTAAATGAATCTGCTGTCTTCAATTACATGTAAGCTGCATATCAGTTTGCTGCACTTAATAGCAAGGACATTCTGTAATTGAGGTATTCTGCACTGTGACAGACAATTTTATATAAATAGGTTTTTATATACCACCATCATTTCTAGTATTGAGGGATCAGTGGTCCATGAAATCAGATCTACGTGGCTATTCCTGGTGTATTAGCATTACCTAATTTTCTGTGACAGACTCGGGGAATACAATATGGTAGAGGGTTTTGGTTGCCTTTGTTCAGCTGGAAATGACCTTCGTTATGTGCTAACCTGACACGCTGCACGACATTCTGGCCTGGTTGCCTAGATGTGCAAATAAAGATGATAAAGTGACAGCTGCCTGTTTTTCTAGATGGACAGGTACTAATTCAGAAGAAGAATGAGAAGCCCAGTGTTCAGCAGGAACACTGAAAATTCCTGTCTACTGACTTTCACATTATTGAAGTGAAAAGGTACATGTTTAGGTTGTGTAGTTTTAGCAAGGTAGTTTTAAAAGAACCGTAAGCAGATTTGTGCATATACTGAGCAGTAATAATTTTATGTTTTATAGTACTCTGTACAAAATTGAAATACAGCATATGAGTACCTCATGTGACAGCTAATGTTATCTTTAAGAAGGAAGAATATTGTAAACAGCATATGCACCTATATGAAATATTGGTAAGCTGAGAGTAAACTCTCTCCTAACTGATCCAGTTGGAGAGGTACAACTCTCAAGTGTAGTGATGTCTTGTGCTTCTGCTGCAAATGGAAAAGATTTTGAAGCTGCTTTCAAGATGCAGTGTTTAATATGACACTATATATGTCAAAATACAGCTGGAGTAATGCCAGGACTAGTACAACAAAGGATAAAACAGAAACAGAGACTGGAAATTTTCTACAGAGAACAACAGTGTGAGCAAGTTGTCACACATCGAAGTATGAGTAGAAGCTTAAGCTTGCCTTCTTTTGAAGGTTGTATTGTATTTCTGATTTGGAAAACAGTATTACAACACCTTAATTCATCCCTTATATGAGCTGTCTCACTAGTTCCTATTGCTTCTGTGCCTGTTGTATAACCTTTGTTTCTTCCCTAAACTGTGACATTGAGGTTTTACTGCTTTCTTTAGGCCCCGGCAAAATGCAGTGGAAAGTCTTAGACTGACTTGGTGGAATGTGCTCATCACTGAACTGCTGACAAGGACTGGATCCAGGCCCTGCTTCCCTACCCACTGCCACCAGTTCTCCCTGCCCTCTCTTGACAAGAACCGTCCCATTATTTCTAGTCAGGGGGACATTGCCACCAGCAGCCCAAGAAGCTCAGGAGTGGAGCAGACCTTGCTGGTCACACACTGAGATAACGACTCCAGATGTTTATTCTCAAATGTGTTGCTAGTTCAAAGCAAACAGTGTTGGGAAGACAAAGGGATTGTGTTCCAGGAGCAAGGTTGACTTCTGTGCTTTCTCACAAGATAGCTTATGTGGGTAGGTTTTGGAAATTTTCCATACAAAGGCAAACAAACCATGTGGGCAGCAGTCAGGGCCCCAAAGATCAGGCAGCGTAGCAGTGTTTGTGCCATTTCTTTTGCTGTGCCTCTTTAATAATGAAAGAACTGAATGATATAATGTGGGCTAATGTCTGGCAGGAGAAGCATTGGCCTGGATTTGACATTAACTTGGTGAAAGTGAGTGAGACTCTCTGCTTCACCCCACTCATTGTTATTCCAGTTGAATTGAAAACTACTTTTAGTGTCTCCTGCTGTCTCCTCTTCTGTCAATCAGATAGATGGGAGTCACAAGCTAAGCTGCACAAGTTGAGGCTTTTTATCTGGAAAATACTTGACAATTCAGACAATTCATGAATGCTCTGTTCAAGTGTTGAGCTTTTTTTATTGTGTCCTCTGTCTTCCCTGTTCTTAAGTGTTGTGAGATCCAACCTTGGATCTCACTGATCTCTGAGAATGTGATAAATTTTGGCAGGTAGAAGCTAACCTCTGTCTTCTGGATTGAGGATGGAAGTCAGTCTAGGTTTCAGGCATCGTTATAGAATTGTGATGATGTAGCATAGCTTTCAAATACTCCAGTTGTTTTCTGTTAGGTAAATTCTTGAAACGACTTCTTTAGCCTGTTACAAATTTCAAATGTGTTCAGAGTGTGAGTTATCCCTCCTAAAACTTCTCAACTTTCTCTTCCTTGTTCTGTAGCATGTTCAGAAGATGCTTACAAGATGAGGTTTGGAAAATGAGTGATGCTTTTAATCTGTGCAGAGACTTTTCAGTCCTGTCTGCATTTTCTGTGTGCTCTTGCAGATTGAATTTTTCAAGGTTCGCTGAGTGATGAAGTCTCTAAGCTCAGGTAAAATGAATTGGATGCTATAAACATCCTATTTCCCTCCTTCCATGCCTTAATGATGATCTCATTCCTCTATGCAGTGAAATTTAGGATTGTTATAAACAGGAAACATTATCAAAACAAATTGTCTGCACCCACCCCTAGAACTTCAATTATATTTCAAGATCTTGCTCGAACAAAATAGACTATACTTGTGCAAGAGCATGGAGCTCTGATTACATCACTGTATTAAAAAAAGGGATTGTAGTAGCATGGGAGAAAATCGTGACTTTCACAAGAAAAACTGGAAGATACCTGGTTCTAAACTTGGTGGAGTTAGTTGGGTAATTGAAGGTCTGGCAGGTCAATGTGTTCCATGCTACAGTCTAACAATTATATAATTAAAGCCGCTTCCGCCTTCTTTCTCCCAAATAAATTTGGCAAAATGGTGTTCTCTCTCTAGCATGGGGAATAATGGAAGTTACTGACCCTGACTATGAATTACCTGGTGAGCCCTTCAGAAGCAAGAGAGATACCGTCTTTGTGAGTCTCTTCTTCAGATTTATTAGGGCTCATTAAATAACAATGATACTGCCCAATTATTGTTTATACTAAAGTGTGCTTGTAGGTGCATTTTCATGAGGCACAAAGATTAAAAAAAAACCTCAACACCAAAAAACTATACAAAAAAAATCCCTGGCCAGCTTTTGGTAGCTTTTAAAAAGAGATATTAAGGCTAAATTGTCGCTGCAAATGTCTTTTAATTTTCTAAAGCAGTTTGTGTGTCTGCAGATTGCTTCTACCTGGGGACAGTGACTCCAGCTGGCTGCTAAGAAGGCTGTCCCTTCTGTACCTGGGTAGATTTCATGCCTGCATGCCACTGCCTTCAGTGGGATCGTGGGGTTGCTGGTTGAAGTTCTGCTACGTTTGCACCCTTTTTTATTATGTACCTACACTGTAGGCCATGGGGAAACCTCTTGTTCTTTTCACCCAGTTTATATGATACTTTACTGATGCACTTCTGCACAGACCTATTTGTCTGATCCTTTTTGAGCCAAGCAAGAACGCAGCTAGTACAAGCAGGTAATTTACAGTTTGGAAGCTGAGGAGCAGCGAGAGGTGATGATGCAGAAGGGAGATGATGAGCCACGATGGCGGAAGGTGGAGGCTGCTGACCAATAGCTTGGGCAGGGTCTGCTGCAGACATCAAAGCTGTTTATTTGATTTTACCTTGCTTGTTTGGAGGTTGCTGTTGTTAAGCTGCCTAGCTGTTGTGGCTGGAAGCTCTGCTGGTTTCTGTTCTTGAAGGATGAGCAAGAAGCCTGTAGGTAAACCAGAAACCTCAGTAAGATGATCTTGTTTTGCTCCACTTCCCAACATTTTTTTTTTCTTTGCTTGGCCTTGTACTAGAGTCTTTTGGGGTTACTTGAGGAGAAAGCTAATGGATGCACACAGGGTAAGTGGTGCTGAATGTAGGGCGCTGGCGTGCCCTGCCCCTGCTGTTCACCTCAGCTGTAATTACAGCAGGAGATGTCTCAGCAGAGGAAGTTGTTTGTAACCCTGATGCTGCCTGTCAGTGCTGCTGGGTTGTTACTCATCCAGGCTGTTGTTGGAGATCCAGTATGGCAGGGAGCTCAGGAAGTCCTGGGGTTAAGTGCCCTGCAAAGCAGGCATCCAGCCAAACCAGGTGGTTTGCATTTCTGTCGCTGCTTTTCAGAGCAGGCTGGTTATTAAAGCTATCCCAGACAAAATAGCACAGTTCCTCTTTCTCTCCTGGTGCATCCCAATGAATGTATTCATTCATGTTAGTCATGCCAATCTCTGAAATCTTTATGTGTGTATAAGCAAGGCTTGACTTGTCATTGAAGTTCAGCAGGTGCATAGATGTTAAAAGTGCTGTGTCTTCTGTAATTTTTTCCTGATGTAGCAATTTGGCCTTTACCAATAGCCTTAGGTTTAAACAGCGCAGGATATAAAATGAGCTAGTTATGCTGCTATGCTTGTTTAAGAATAATTGTAAAAAGTGCCTTTGGGTTTCTGGGAACATGCATTAACAGAAGGTGCATTTCAGTGGCTTTGCTTTGGTACCTGACTTTCACAGTGGTTCAGCTGCTGTTCGCAGAAAAAAAAACCAAAAAACCTCTTAGTGGGAGATTTATGGAAATGCAGTGAATTTTGCTAATGTTTGTATTTCCCTGCATCAGCCTCAGGAGAGTCTGATGCTGTGTGTCTGCAGAAGGAATACTGGTCAGGGAGCCATGACATCTTTAAAAGGCACATAAAACATGAGTCTGCCTGTAGGGGATGGCAGCCCTAAGGACCAGTCTGTGGCTCTTGCCCTGTAGCCAGTGAGGGCTGGGAGTGTCTGGTGCAGAGCTGGCTGCTCTGTGACTGAGGGAGCCTGAGTGCCCAAAGCACCCGCAGAGCTGCTCCTCCCTGCCTGTTTAACAGCAGCACTGACACTGGCACAGCCCAAGCTAGTTTTTCTGGCATGGTCATGATATGTTATGCCAGTGAGGTAGTGAAACTATAATACATAATTTTCCCTTGAATACTGTATGCTATATATACCCTGTACTATACTGCCCTTGCTCTGTTGTGATGCAATAGCCATGCAGAATGGTGGGATCCTTAATCCACTGCTGGATGTTATGGTAGAACAAAATCTGCTACCTTGAGTACTTACTGCAAAAATGTACTTTTTATACAGGAAAAGGGTGTGATTTTATTCTACAATGAGGTATTTATTTGTAATAGCTGACTGCAGCTGTCTTTTCCAGTTGTCTTTGCAGTTTAAGTATCAGAAGGATAAGATACTCAGCTGGAAGGTGTCTCACCTATCTGATCAAACTTGTATACCAGAGAGTGTTAATAAAGCCTTAACAATGCCATATGTATGGTAAACATAGTTTGCTTGTTTTAACAGAATCACGGTTCTCTTGTCAGAAACCCACAGTTTTCTGGTTCAACTACCTTTTTCTACCACTCAGGACATGAGTGCATTATACCTCAGACTCTTCCTTCAGCCATCCTTATCCTTTTTGTGTGACACCAAGTCCCAGAAGAGACTCGGCAGAGGAGACCCCAAACAGCCTGTCCCCAGCAAATTGCCTCTGGTCTTCCCTGCAAAAACCCTCATGGATTAAAGAGCATAAGAAGCATCTAATGGCATTGGATCCACTTCTAATCCCTTTTTCCATTCCTAGTAGGTGTCAAGTTCTGAAACTGTGAGAAAGGTGCAAGGATGCTGAAAGAACACAGATGGTGGATGATCTTCCCATCCACTAAAGTTTTCTCATATGCTCCAATTGTTTGAGTTAGTTTAAGGCCTGAAATCTAGCTCTGGAGATATTTTTGGAAATACGTTTGTGGTATATATAACACATATATGTGTGTATATAAAATAT
>VYZR01059394.1:1891-17204 GCA_013400675.1 Oxylabes madagascariensis
AAAGATAAAAAATACCACTACCATGACTTAAGCCTTTTATTGGCAATCCCAACAGAACAAGATAGGTCAAGCTTGAAAGCAAATGCGTGGGGTGGGGTGGGAGGGATGGGGGAAATTCCCTCTGAATTGTACAGGTGCAGTATCTAAGCTAGTGTTGCAGCACATGGAGGAGGCAGTAATAGCAGATTTGTGCTGCCAGAACACCAGATGGATCTCCTCTGCGCTTAAACAAAAGACAGAAATTCATGTTGGAATGGCCCGAAAGCTCTTCATTTAAAGATAACAGACCTCCAGCATCTGTCACCAGAACTCTTGAGTCTTCCCAGGCCTCCAGTGGGTCCCAGGAAGTTAAAATAGAACAAACTGTCAATAGAGTAATCCTGTCCAGCCCCAGAATGAAGCAGAGCGTGAGGCACAGTGCACCCTCATTGTGTTTGACAAAAGGAACACTTTCAGCACATTTTTATCGGTGTCTGCTTTTTATTTCCTCATTTGTAAGGTTCCTGATATTAAGTTCATCTTAAGGCAAACATTCAGTGTGCACTGATAACAAACTGGAGACGCTTAGCTTTTAATAGTGATAAAGTAACCCCTTTCTTCCATAAAGTACAAAAACATATTNCTGTGCTTCCAGCAGATCTGAATATCTGTACATTTGAAACAGCTATCATTTGCTCTAGGTGTTCTTAGTTATTACTCCTTAAAATATAATTCCTTGAAAGAAAAGTCAGAACAAACAAAAGAACTATATCATTGTTTAATTCAGTTCACAATTCAAAGAAAATATTCATTCTTTTAGGAAAAAAAAAAGAGATAATTTTACCTAATTCTTATTGAAAAGATCTCTTTTACTGATGTATTTTATCTAATCCTACTTATTTAAGAAAATAAAGGTGCTTTATGACAGCTCTATTTCCAGCTCTATGGCATTACAGTGCTTGCCAAGTTTTTCTTGGGTAATGTTATCGATAATTATTTTTCAACTGTGTGCATTTTAGCACTTGAACCACAATATTTACCTATATAACAACTACGGAGAGAGTAAAAGTTTCCTGGAATCAGTGTGGCTGAGTTATTTTTATGATCAAAAGCCGTAATGATGAGAAACCAATATAAATGATAGCTGTTTCAAATGTACAGATATTCAGATCTGCTGGAAGCACAGAGTTATCTTTCATGTAATTCTCACTGATGTTACCAAGCTCAGAGCCAAGCACAGAACATTTCTTTAATTCTTGATATTTTAACAAGTTGCCAGTAAACCTGATGATTAGTTCTATTAGCAATCTCTGTGCTGCAGCAGAGTTTGGTTTTGTGCTCTAGAAGAGGCTGATTAGTTCTTCATGGTACCCTGCATGGTTGTGTGCAGTGCTCTTTGCCTAATACAAGCTATACCAGCAGCTTGAAGTTCAGAGCCTTTCCCTTTCCATACCTTAATCCTGTAGGATAAAGAAGATGACTGCCCTTAATGACCTTATTTGCCTGCTGCTATGTATGATTTTCCCACCTCCATGGTACAGAGGGAGTGATGAATATTCAGCTTTTTAAGAAAGAGGCAATGGCTACTTCCCAGCAGCTTGCAAGTACTTAGATTAAGTAGTCTCCCATAGGGTACAAGACTCTTATTTAATGTTTGCATCAGCTAGTTTATTTGAAAACCACTGACACATCTCTTCTATGTTCTAGGAACATGTTCAAGTGGATTTTCAAACATTGGGGTTGTTGTAGTAGAGAGGTGTGCCTGTGTTCTGTATTAGTTACCATCAGTTGCACTGTGATTGTGTACAAAAATTGCCAAGATAACAGTCTGTGTGACACGTCAGAAACAGATTCTCATTCCTTTTGAATGCACCCATCAAGGGCTTTCTTAAAAAATTTCTAGAGTATTCTCTGTAGATCTTTCTTTTTAGTTTTCTGTTTGGTTGTCTGAATCTTGTGTTGGGAAACAGGAAGGAAATTTGGCCTGACAAGAGGGGCAGTGCCTGGTTTCACTACTGTGGCTAGACCTCAGGGTACATCTTATGACTCTTTCCCTACTGGTGATAGGCAAGTGTTCCTTGTCCAATCAGCATCTAAAAACTTCTCTACTTACACAGACCCACTCCAGTTTTGAATCCCAGTGAATCCCAATTCAGCACTGTAGAACCCAGGCAGCCTTGGGTGGCCCAATTATTGCCCACAGTAGATTACAAGAAATACAGGACAGGAATATTTTGCACAAAGTATTCTTGTTCCCAAACTTGAAGAAAAACCTAGGAAGATGAGAGATCATATTTCTGCCATCATTAATCATTTGTGCTACAATCCACAACTCCTCTATAATTTATTTGCATTTTCTAAAACAGAGGAAAGTTGTCCAAATAATCATGATCGCGATCCAATAATGTTGTAATTCCCTATAAGTCACTCTGCAAACTGAACCTGGATTTTATATTTATGTAGAGATTCACATAATAGGTTTATATAATTTCATTAGCCAGCTAGTTCCCTCTCTATGAAGCAGCATGAACAAAACAGGCAAAAATAGCCCAACTTTTATTGCTCTTTTTGCTTTTTGATATGTTGACAGCCTGGGACAATTTTACACCACAAAAAAACACTCCCTAGAGACAGATCTCAGAATGGTCCAGCCTACAAAAAACTGGGGTAAAGGTTCAGGTTCTGATAGTTGTTTGTTGGTGCTTCTATTTTGCAATATTTGAGAAAGGCAAAATCACAACAGAGCAGTAGAAATCTGTTTAATTGCTCAGTCCTCTCGTCTGCTTTGGATGTCCAGGCTGGCAGGTCCTTGGAGCTGTATGAAAAGGTGACCAATACTTGCAGCAAAAAGGCTCAAGGATTCCTTCATGATTTTGCAGGAATCCAGGATAATTTCCTTTAAGTGGAGTTCTTATGGCAAAACATTCACAGGGAACAGAAGTCTTAGGTTAGAAGTGGCGCTTTTTTTNTTTTTTTTTTCTGAAAGTTCAGTAATGTAAGTCTGAAAAAGAAATTATTTTGCACACACATCAGCCTCATACAAAACTAATGGCTCAACCCCAGGCCTGTTATTGTTCATTTGGTGGGTTCAGCTGTCCTGATCAGGCTACCCTGGAACTAAGGTACCTAAATGGTAAATGCTGTCAAAATTGCATGGTTGGGATGGGTAATGGTTGCACAGCTGCTAAGAGCTCTTCACATCCATGAAATAGGTGTGTCCAGTCTAATTAATATTGTAATTAATATCAACTATTAATTAACATAAATTAATTTGGATTAACGTCTCCTGGTAATAATGTCTCCTGGGCCAATGATTTCTGTTTTCGTTTGTTGGTATTATAATGGTGTTGCAAGAAATTTATCCAGGAGACAGTCATTAGACTAGTGTTCCAGCTTCTGGAGACTTGAATCACCACAATGTTCTGAAGATAGGAGAAAAGGACACATTCCTTGCTTTCACTTCTGAAATGCAGAATAGTCACTGCAGACATAATCTCATGAAGTCTTTCTTCATGAGCAGCTCTGAGCAGTCATTCTGTCCCTTCCGCTCTTCAATCTTGTGCTTCTGGCCCAATACCCTGAAGAAAATGTAGTTTGTTGAGTTTGTTGGGACAGCCTAGAGGCAAAATATTTTGTGGACAAGTGTTGAGGTTGAGAATATCAGCTGCACAGTGATTTTTGACATGGCTTTCTCCAGAACACCACTATCCTGAGGAGCTGACAACAAATCATTGCTCTTGGCGACAAAATCAGTCATCCCATGAAAAAACATCACAGAACTTAGTATCTAACCTTTATGATCCCAGAGGATTTGTAGTCCTCTTTTCTTTACTGGGCCTCCCTCATCTTTCCTTTCAGCTCTGAACTCTCCGCAGTCTCTGCCAGCCAGCATTCACTGAGACCTCTGACCGTCTGGCTCTTCTCGCAGCCACCGCTCGGTCCCCGGCTGGCTGCTCCCTTCCTCAGCCAGCGTCTGCTCCTGCAGGAGCCAGCGGTGCTGAGGTGTGGAAGCAGCTGGAAGCACCAGGCCCGTCCATCCGAGGCCATGAGCACAGCTGGAGGACGGCACCAGCAGCCGAGAGAGAGGAGCTGCTGCTCTCGGGGAGCAACAGCCCCGGGCAGCCAGCGGAGCTGACATTGGCAGGGCTCCTGTAACCGATACAAAGAAAACCCACCCCAGCCAAAGCCGGGCTCTTGGCACCTCTGTGACTGCTGAAGGAGTTACGCAATTTGAAACAAAAAAGCGTTTTTAAAGCTAAGTGGGGAGGAGGAGGCTTTTGCCTACCTTAAACTTGTCATGCACTGTAGGCACAGACTTTTAAGTTTTAGTGGCGATGGCGATACAGCTTTTGTTTTCTGTAGTATGTGCATGTGCTCTAACAAGAGAGTTACTGGGAATGGATAACCAGCTGGAAAAATGTGGCCAAGGTAAAACCTTTCAGGTCCATTCATGCCTGTGAATTAATTTAGCTTTCCATTTTACAATCTTAAGTTATGAAATGGTCATGCAAAGCATCACCTGCTAAAGTGATCCAAGAGACAGTCTATTATTATGCCAAACACTAATCACTAGACAGTAATTAGGCTGTCAGTTACAAAACACAGCATTTGTGGTATTTCCAAACGAAGCAACAGCCCATGCCATATGTCAAAAACAGGAATTGGTTCAGACAGGTAAGTGTCTCTCCCTTTGACAATTGCCAGCTTAACTTCTGAGCAAATTAAAATCTTGTGCCATTGTGCCTGTGAGCCTTGGTTTGACAGATCTTATAGAGACATTCTCAGTGCAAGCCCACAGATAATGAAAGAAAATTTTCCTAAGAATACAATGGAGATTTTCCCCAATTTTCAACAAAAAGATAAGTATTCATCTCATTATTTGAGACCTCAGGGCATTCTTTAACACATGCATGATCAGAAGTATCACAACATCCTGAAGGGTTTAATGAAGCTTGGTTTATGGCTTTTTTGGATGTGAGGTGTGTATTATGTCCATATGTATTATGTATTTTTGAGCAGTCACCATGCAAGTCATGCAACAGGATCCATTTTGAGGGTTAAAATAGTAATTCAATGGTTCACTAAATTAGGGGCCCAAGTACACTTAGCTGTCCCTGTGCCCATACATTTTGCTCCTGGGCTTAAGGTAAATTTTAACTCACATTTACTCACATTTATCTACAGTTCCCCAGAGCCTGCTTGCTGGGAGAGGTAGAAGATTAGGATGCACATAAATCATTGCACTCATAAATATTGTTTTACCAGCATAAACATAGATAAAGAAAACATTTATGTTCAAATGCCGAAACAGTAACTGATTCTGACTATGGGTGATGTAAACAGAACCAGGGATATTTTACATTGAAATATGCCACTTGGATCTCCCACAGCAGATTGTTTGTGGCTGAACTGTCCAGCCCGACAGCAAGAAAAGCATCTCTTATGCTCATGACTAACCATTGCAGCAGGTACTTGACATGCTGATGATGAAACTCCTGGTTTTACTGAGTAGGAGTTATTTACTGAAAACATCAGTGCAAAATTTTCTGTGGTAAAAAACTGGTGCTATAATGGGCAAAAACCTCCATGGTCTTTCCTCAATGCAGAGAACTGCTGTGTTTTACCTGGGAATATCTATGTGTATCTGCAAGTTCCATTTCACATAGTAGCAAAATTCACCTTGGGAAGGACTAACATTTAATACTGGAAAAGGAAAGACTTACTAGAAATCACGATCCTTTCTTTTCATGATTTTAGTATAACTTATGCATAATTTAATTTTTTCTTACAAGGTCACAGAATCGGAGAATACTTTTGGTTGGAAGGGTCTTCTCATTCAAACTCCTTTCCACTACATCACATTGCGCAAAGCCTCATCCAGTGTCCTTGGACATTTCCAGAGATGGGGCATCCACAGCTTCTCTGGGCAACCTGTTCCAGTTCCTTATCACCTTCAGAGTAAATAATTTCTTCCTAATACCTGATCTAAACCTGCCCTCTTTCATTTTGAAGCCATTTCCCTTTGTTCTGTCACTACATGCCCATACATAAAGTCTCTCTCCAGCTCTCTTGTAGTCATTTTAGATGCTGGGAGATACTATAAAGTCACCTGGGAGCCTTCCCTTCTCCAGGCTGAAGAACCCCAATTCACTCATTCTGTCTTCATAGGAGAGGTGCTCCAGTTCTATGACTGTACTTGTGTCTCTCCTCTGGGCTCACTCCAGCAGCTCCCTGTCCCTCCTGTGCTGGGACCCCAGCTCTGGATGCAGAGCTNTTATTCCTGTTGTTGATCACAGTGAAGCCTTGCTGGATGTCACCAGTCAATTTTCTATTTTTCATATGCCTTAGCAGAGTCTCCAGGAGGATCTCCTCTATGATGTTTCTAGTCACTGAGGTGAGACTAACCTGCTTGCAGTTCCCCAAGTTTTCCTTATTTTCCTTTTCAAAAATGGGGGATATGATTCCCCTTTCCCAGTCAGAGGGACCTTCCATGGCTTCTGAAATACTAAGGATAGCCACTTAATCCATCAGTTCCCTCAGGACCCATGGTTGCATCTCATCAGGCCCCATGAACTTGTGTATCTTCAGATTCCTTAAATGTTCTTGTACCTGATCTTCTACAGCGGCTGTTCTTCATTCTCCCAGTCCGCGCCTTTGCCTTCTCAGGCAGTCTGGCTGGAGCTTTTGCTGGAGACTGAGGTAAAAGAGTTGTTGAGTACCTCAGCCCTCTCCATATCCTGGGTAACCAAGTTTCCTCTACCAGAGATACACACACACTGAACATGCTTGTTGACGTGGACAGGATTATACCTTAATAAATAGCAGGAATGTTTTCCAGTTTGATAGAAGCCAGCATGACTGCTTTGGCAATTGTTGCTGCGAACAGTCAGCTCACCTACCATCCCATTTTTAAGGCTAACAGGTCCAGCTGCAAGTACAAGCAAGATGCAGGACAGTGTAATTTTACTTTTTTGCACAAGACCAGCACCAGTTGCTACTGAGTCTGTGCTTCTCAGAAACATCTGTTTGGAGAAACAATTGCTCAGACATTTCGACAGTATATAGACATTTGGGGATTTCTTCTCTTTGTCAACACACCTTTTGTTTTGTGTATCATACCATCTAGAGTCTGGCTAAACTTAGGCAGCTATTTGGCCAGTACATGCAAGTAGATTTTACAAAATCCCAGATAAATAAGGAGCAATAAATACTGCAAAGGACAGAAAATACTGCTCAAATATTTACTGAAATTGAAAACATAACAACAAAGCAAGGCTTTTTAATGGCATTTAAACAGCCTCAATATCAGCACACATAGGTGTTTTGCAGAGGTGAAATGCACTTAGGCTCACAGCACTGTTTAGTCACAAAGAGTTATATTGCTTAATTTTCCACAGAGCTGGAAAGTAAACACAGAATTGTCAAAACTTTTACTGGTATCATAAGCCATCATTCTGCTATTATAACCAGAGACATACAGTGCAAGCAATTCTGGGAAATAACTTACTGCCAAATGAGGACAATAGGAGAAATTCATAGGAAGAAACTAAGAGAGTTACCATGGAAAAAAGATCCTGAAAGAGACAGACGTAAGATATTTAATATGACTTTTCAGTGCAATATGGTAGCAAGAAAAACTTATTTACAAGCTACAGGGCATTAGCTCATGGGGAAAAGAGGTTGTATAACCCTGTTTGTAGGGGTCTGGTGAGACCATCACTAAAAATACTTTTGGTTTTGAGCAACTTACTATAAGGGTGATTGTGCCAAACTGGAACAGACTCAGATAACAACAAAACAATTATTAAATGACTGGATTTATGAGGAAAGATAAAGCAGCTAAATATATACATAACTTGGCTATGAGATATCTAAAGGGAGACATTTATTGTCTGTTAGTACAGTATTCAATAACTTAAAGGCCAAAGAGGCTGAAAATTGTATGAATTATTTAGTGAGAAATAAAGAGGATGTAGTTATGGCTAATGAAATAGTCTCCAGTGATTGTGTTTGAGAAAGGGCTGGCCTACAACCATGTACTGCGGCAACAGTCTTTGGTCTTACTGCCACGTTATCTGCTGCAGGTTTATTGAGAATACACGTATGTAGACCAGGGAGCAGAAAGTCAGGCTCTAGAGGCAATTTCACTCAAATATTAGTTTGTGGCTAATGACATGCAATTTATGCTCAGGGTGGACAAACAGCGTGATTTATAAATGTAAACTTTCCAAATCCTTGTAGAAACAAAATGTTTGGTATGAGGATTACTGCACCTAGCTATCAAAAACTAGAAGATTCTGTGCAGGTTACACATTCATTGCAAACTCCAATAATAGCCTTTCTGTTACTGGTTTACATCTGCAGAAAGTACGTATGTAGTACAACTGAAAGAATTTAAACTGCTCAGTGGATTTAAAAGAATGTGATATCCTGCCTACTGGATTTTCCAGCATGAGGGAGAAACCTCCAGCGGTTTTTTCTTTTGTTTCCATGTGAGATGCATGAAACTACACAAACACAGAGACCCCAAACTCATTTAATCTCCTTCATTCCCTGGCAAAAAGCGTATAAAAACTTTGGAGATCTTTGGTTCTGCTAAAAAAAATAGACTTCATCCATTTCCGCTGTGCTGTTACGGTTTTTATCTGTGGTGTTTTGTATGGAAGTTGCCAAACAACATCTGTGTTGCTCATGAAAAACAAATGAAAATGTTTTCAATTTGTTTAGATCAGCACAAAAATATATTTTCACATTAAATAATTCTTGTTCTAGCAGCTATCTGATGAAGAATTGATTCACAAACACATGAGTCAGAATTGCTGCTGGCATTTTGCTGCCTTAGGTAAAATACCAGCCCAAATACCCATTCAATTTATCATCATGTTTGACAAGGTAATTTAAGAGTGCTTTGTCTTCAGTCAGAATTTTGTGAGATAATTTGTCTTTTTGATTTTGCTGTGCTTTCTGCTCTTATCCTATTGTCTTCAATCAGCTTCATGCTTCAGCATGTCCTTTTGATCGTGTTACGCTTATTTACTAAGAATGTTAAAATATTTTGCCATTCAGCCTGTCTTCATGCATTTCCTTTCTTTACCCTCCCGTGTACTGTTTTACTGGAGTCCCATATCTTCTGGTTCAAGCCATCCCAGTTGTCACACTTTGCCACCTATAGAACCTTAATGCTCATGAATGCACATACCCTTGAAGGGAAAGTGCCCTTAAAAGAGCTCCTTGGTACTTTTAAGGCCTGCAGTGGAGAAGAGAAGTACAAAGATAGCTAAAGAGGGAGAAAGGGCATTAGTTTCAACCGCAAAACTTCCTTTATTCTGTTTTTATGTGATTTTAATGGCTCTTTATTAACGTATTTTAGTATCTGTGGTTTTTCCTTCCTATCTTTGAAATGCTGCCTCCCCAAATCTTCCAGTCCAATCTGCCAGTGCTGGGGCAGGTGAGCACTCTGTCCTTCACTTATAAATAGGCAGGAAGGACCATCCAGATAAGTTTCATCCGCTTGGTTCTGCAGGATTTGCTCAGACATGTCTGATACAGATCCTTGACACACAAATGTTGTATTTTAGAACAGGTTTGAATTAGATTTTGACAGAAAAACTCTGTCTGGTCCCAAAGGATTTCAGTTTAGCAAAAGAACCTGGGTTCCTGATCTAGAAGATAAGGGTGTGAGACAGGTATGACAGCACAGAGCTCTTTTGACAAGTCCTGTTTTAAACTTTAGGTCAAAGGCCTGTAATTTACGTGTCCTTCAAACAAAGGACCTTTACATGCTGCTCCAAAAAGCTGCAGTTCCTGCAATTCCTGCAAAATAGTCAGAAGCAAACAAATTTCACCAAGATTATGATCCTTTCCTGTCCTTTGCTGGGAAGTTTCCCTTGTGAAACCTGTCAAACTGAAGTAACCATTTGGAACATATCTCCCCAAAGAGCTCAAGTTTACATTAAGATTCAGGAACATCTCAAAGAACAGGAGATGAGATATACATGTAACATACATTTATGCATATTCATACACATATGAATATGCATGTGAATGCACAATATACATATATTAAACCTTTTGAGTATTCATATTTATTAAGAGAGTGTAGTTTAAAATTTAAGAAGATGGTACATTCAGCCAGGATTTTTCTCTTAATATTTTGTCCTGCTTGTTTCCAAGGATAATTTCTTCCAGTTTGTCTTCTACTGTTTTCAGCAGGTGTTTTTAAGAAGATGTCTTATGTGAAAGTGAGACCTTAAAATTGTCACATAACCATATTCAGACTGTCTAGGGAAACTCTGAAGCCCGATGCATGAGAAATAGTATGCAAACTGATCATACAAAAACTGGGAAAATATCCAGGAGTTTCGGAGTGTAGGCATATTTTCCAAGCACCATGGAAGCACTTAACCATGGTTTAGATGGAATGTGTTACCCTTTGATTTAGTTTTAGAAAAATACTCAAGAAAATGTGAGGCCTCCCCAGGACACACTAATTTTTGGTTTTGCAGTTGCAGCTGTCCACAGAGATCAAGGAACTTGGATCAGTTCCAACCTTCATTTACATGTATTTAAATAGTAAAATTCTGTTTGCTGTGTCATGTGATGGTGCCTTTAAATAAATGCACAAATTTGCGTCCTGTTAGCATTGAGAGGAGGATAGGCATAATAGAGGAACATAGGCATTATTATGCTTCCTTCCTGTTTCTAATTTAACCATTACAGTAAACTTTGAATATGAAAGTGCATATATGATTTTCATTTCAGTATGAGACCTAGATCCTAAACAGTGCTTCCAGCTGAGCAGATTCCTGCAGCCTCCAGAAGCCCATGAAACTGACAGGAACACACCAAACAGTCAAGGGTGTGATCCTGTAACATTCTCCACCGCACAATAAATAAGACACAGTTATTTTAAACATTCTGAAGAAATAATTCACCATACAGCTCCTAATACATCCCAAAGGAGAAGAATAGAACAAGGGCATTGGGCCTGTTGATTTTACCAATGTGAATAGACTTTGCTCATGGGAACAACTCTCTTGTCCTCAGTAAGAGGGAAGTACCCTGCAGCAGCTGAAGAATGCAAGAGATGTTTCAGAATTCATTTTCATTGTTAGCGGTGTTCAAGTTGTATTTAAAACCCTGTATTATAAAACTTGGGGGTTAGATTTGGTTTTTTTTCCCTTATAGAATTTTTTTCCACAACTACTGCGTACTTAAGGTAGAGGAACATCTTCTGCTCCTCTTAAATACTTAAGAGGTACTTAAGAGAACAAAAGGGGCCAAAGGAGATTTGTATCACCTGGCTACACCTCTTTTTGTCTCTGGATGTTTCTCTCGGAGGGGGGAGATAACGCGAGTTTTGGGGCAGGAAAAGGACAGTGCTGGGGGCAGCCTNAAACCAGATAAATGTCCCAATTATAACTTCACCAGGCACAAAATTTTGTTGAATCTGTTACCAAAAACAAGCAGTTAGAGGTCAGCTGTGGAAAGAAACAGTTCCTTCCTACTGTTCCCAAGCACGCCTGCAAGAAAACAGGGGATGTATAAAACATTTTTCTGCTTACCAGCAGCTACCATCAACTACTGAATTCTAGGCACTGTGAGTGACATCACCAGGGACCATGTCTTAGGTCAACAGCTTGGCAGGAGGTGCTGGCAAATGTTAAATCAACAGCAATCAAAACTGGGAAACCAACGTGCTTGCTACCATCAAATTTAAAAGAGAACTTACTGTGCCCCAAACACAGCAGCAGGTTTAATAGAAAAGTAGACATGTTTATGGCTTCAGATTTACAACAAGACCTATAAAAACCTTATTACTCAGAATCCAGTCTGCTGCCCTAGAAACTAAGAATGTTACTTTGTTGAGAAGGATCTGTTGACATAAATGTCTTGCCTTGGCTTGCCATTGTGGTTAACCAAAATGCATTTACTAGTGAGAAGGTAAATAAAAGCAAACAAGATTCCTCTTATACCACAATACAGTAAGCTTAATGCTATGGCATAAATATGCTTAATGTTTATGGAATTTTTCTAGTAGCTGTTTGCCCTGTTGGGCTTAACGTCTCACATGAGACCTACTGAATGGGAATGTGTTTTTGGTATTACACATACTTAAAGACCTCATCAAAAATATTCAGAGGAGCTGCCATGAATACCACAGTTAACCACGTTGCAAATAAAATGGGTCATGGTTTACTCTTAGATTAACATGAATAAATTGATCTTAATCCATATAGTATATGTACACAGAAAAATTAACTGACAATGAAGTGATAACACTATTGAAACCAGGGCTGTATAAATATAAATCAGATGCACAGACTGCGCTGAAAAAACACAGTAGCTCTTTAATCTGCAAGAGAGCAGAGAAAGTGGGAAACCCAGCTCTGCTGCCTGAGCTTCTGTTTGGGGATGCAGGGCCTTGCACAGCTGCTTCTCTGGTAAGTAAGCAAAAGCATGCCCAGCATCATCCGATGCTAATGGAGAAATTCCAGGCCACAAAAAGCTGTATAGCCAGTCTTAGATTGTCCTGCTGCCATGCAATAATTGCCATGCAATAAACTCCTCATTTTTGTCTTCCTCCTATATGAAAGAGAAGAGAATCAAAGACAGTGAGAGGACAACAACGGAGAAGAAAATAAGGCCATAGTGTATCCATTTCAGTACACAGTCTCAGACTGAATCAAGTTGGTTTGCAATCTAAGGAATCTTGAAAGACACTTCCCTTTCATCTGAATTTGGGTTTTGTTAAATTCATGCTTAAAGGCTCATTAGTTCTATTTTTAAAATAGAAGCCATAAAAAAGAAAGTAGAAGACCAGCCTCCAGTGGCTTTAAAAAACATCTGCTATTAAGTCTTGTGCCAGAACATATCTATGTAAGTAGAGATACAGCATTAAAATGAACTTGTTTTCTTTCTCTGAGCAAGCCTGGAGCCTCACATATAAATATTACAATTAATATGAAAACAAAAGACAGTCAGCAGCTCTTGAAAGAAGGCAAAACGAAAAAAAGGTGAAAGGATTAAGATCATGTGACTGCACACAAGCCTGTAGTTTACACTGAGTCACAAATCATCATGGAAAGGGCAAGTTTTGCTCAGAGATCACAGATTCCTTCAGGGAAGATCCCCACAGTGCAGCTGTAATTTGTGACAGTGCAACAAAACCACTCATCAGAATAATGCTGTCAAGCAGTAGAAGTTTTCCACCTCCTTAGAAAAGCCCCAGGCTCTGATTTCCACAGGTTCTCCCTCCTTTCCCTGGCATTTTTCTTTCTTGGTGATGGCAAAGGAAGCACAACGTTTCCAGTCACTCTATATTTAGCAATATTGTGCAAAAGCTTGTGAAACAGTATTTCTTGCATTACATCCTGAGAGAATGAGGGCTCAGGAGTTGTTTAGACACGTGGTTCAGTTGTGGATGATGACAATCAGCCCTGCCCCAAGATACCATTCTCCCAAAGCTCTCATGTTTCGACAAAGCACTGTAAACACTCCTTGCCCTCACCATCACCAAATAAACCAGATTCAGTTCTGTTAGAAATGCTGATGTGGCTGGTATTGTATGTGAGCTAAAGCCCGATAACTTCTGGAAAGCCTCCAAGAAGTAATCAATTGTTGGCTGACCATGCCTGAGCATCCTGATTTCCAGTTGTATCTTTCCTCACTGAAAAGCTTTCCATTTGACCCACAGAGTTTCTCTGCCATTTGTTGCAAAAATTGAGATAAGCTAGTAGGAGGGAGATAGAGGCAGTACTTTTAGTAGTTGAACCATGTTTCTGAGGAGGCTTTCCAAAGGACTGGTATCAGCCATGCTTTTGAATTGTATCCAGAATTACACCAGCTTTCCAACCTTCCAGAATTCTGCTGCCAGAACATGTTCATCAGCTACTCATCTACAGACCACTGCCAGGTGAAGTCTTCTCCAACTTCACTGAGTTTCTGTAGGTCAATGTGATTGTAAGGTCACTCTCAACAGTTTTTGAAAAGCCATGGTGATCTGGGAAGGTTCTTGAGACACAGAAGAAAGTGTGTTCAAGAAGGGCAATAAAGAGAATCTGGAGAATTACAGGTTACTTAGCCTCAACTAGTCCCTGAGAAGGAGAGGGAACAAGAACTTTTCTGTGAGGTCTAATTACTGTATCAATTAAGGTATGAAAAAAAAATCAGATAAAATAATAGGGGGTAACTTCATTGATACGGTTTTTAACTTCAAAAGTCCTTAGCCACAACAATTCAATGGCACAGAGTAATCTTTAGGGAAGATCAGTCTGCGCAGACTGTTCTTACGCTCTCATCACAAGCATTTGCAGATTCACAAAATCAGTGAGGTTGGAAAAGACTTCTGAGCTCATTGAATCAAACCTATGACTGAACACTGCCATCTCAATGAGACCATGGCATGTCCAGTCTTTCTGTAAACACCTCCAGGGATGGTGATTCCACCACCTTCCTAGGTAGCCCATTTCAGTGTCTAATCACCCTTTCTGAGAAGAAATTCCTCCTAATTCACTGTTGCTTTCTGTCCCAGACATGGTAGAATGGCAATTCTTACATAGTTTATCTCTATTTACAATTCATCTCTCAACTGAAATAGGAAATGGCTTATCAAGTTAATGCTCTAAGTTACTGTTCCTTGAAAAATGATAAATAGATAAAGATGAATCAAAATCTAATGAGTAAATCATAGTTTAAATTTATAACATCAGAGAGAAGAAATGCAGCATTTGTATACTGAGTTAGGAGAACAAAAAGAGTTTAAACATTTTCTTCTAAATTTTAGCAACAGATTTTTTTTTGAGATTTAAAATAACTTTTTCAAAAACTAGGTATGTAGGTGTAGATTTTTTTCTACAGTGTTCATATGGCAGAATAATCACTATGCTTTTAAAAATGTTTCTTCAGAGACCTTAATTTTCTTTGAATCCTGCAGGTAAAGTACCATCATCATCCTCTGTACACATATGTTTAAAAGCATTTCAGGCTTTTAGATACTCCTGGGATTTTACAGTGAGCATGAGTTCTCCCTTGTAAAGGCAGTGGAGATATGGATTGTGGGTGATAGAATATGGGCATAAAACTTAATTTACTGTGAAAGTGAGGTGTTTGGGTATTATAATTTTGGTTAATAAGACTTGTGATTTGGGAGTTAGTACAGTTCATAACTGTCCTTCTTAAACAACTGCACGATGCACATATACAAATAGAGAACATTTGTTGCAGTGAAGGACACCTTCAGGATATTGGTCACACTCTCACTTAGTGAGGGAGGAGAATGAATTTTAGGGAGAAAGATTAAATATTTGTAGAAGTAGTTGTGCTGGTTTGAAAG
>VYZR01059397.1:13756-23854 GCA_013400675.1 Oxylabes madagascariensis
AAAAAAAAAAAAAAAAAAAAAAAAAAAAAAAAAAAAAAAAAGTTCAACAAAAATTAAGAATTCCTTCTGGACTCTGTTTCCAAGGCTGGTAGGAGTAATATCACTTCAGCTCTGTTTCCCCCCATAGCTCCCATTTTCTTCCTGTCTTGAGGCACAGCAATCATCTTCTGCTTCTTAGTTCCAACAGTGGACTCCTTTTTCCTATTCAGATTTTAGTCCAACTTTTTTTTTATCTCTTTTTCCTGTTAGAAAGTAAATAGTTGAGTCTCTCTGGCCAAATCAATGATATCCCAGAGCATTTACTCCAGGACCCAGAAACAGTAGGAGAGAGGTCTCAGTGCACTCATCTCACACAGGGGTACAGACAAAGTTGTTCCTCTTGGTGTGCATTAAAAATATATACATGTATATATACCTGTGTGTGTGTATATATATGTTTATCCCCTGTGAAGATACTGGGGCTTCTTGCTACTGAGAGGGATCATTAAAAACCTTTTGGATTAATAAACAGTTGCTTTGTTACTACACCTCTTTTTTTTTTTTTTATGAAATACAGAGAAAACCTGTACACAGAGACATGATGCATTTTATTCAAAGCCAGCCAAATTAAATGCATTCAAAATATTCTTCTAGCTTAAATAAATTTTGCTGGCTAGGAGAAGATGTCCCATACCTCCCTACTTCCTACTTTTTTAGTTCATAGCAGGTGACTGCATTTCTGAATACAGAATGGGAGAAAAGAGCTCATTTACTTGTTTCTGCCATCAGAAAACCATATGCATTTCAGACTTGCCAAAAACAAGTTATTATCACTACTTATAAGAGCCATTTAAACCACTTGTGCACCTCCATATGCAAACTTGCTTTTATTTAAACAATATCCAGTGAAATAAACCATATTAAACTGTGAGACCGTCATAAATAGCTTAATATTTAAGTCTCTATATTGCTTTTAAGTTATTATGCATAAAACTGGACTACTTAAAACTCCATCTCAAATTGCGTTACACACCATGTTGCCAAGCACATAATTTGCATATTATGCCACCAAACACTAATACTTCCCTGAGAGCCTTTCAAATTATCCTGTTCATTTAGACACAACGGCTCCCAAGTCCATGCTCCCATATCAAAGCTACCACACAGCACCTCTGCATTGCCCTACAACTCTAAACAATGAAGACTTGGAGGATTCCAGATTTTATTATTCTGATATGGCCTAACCAAGTTTCTGTTTATGACAAGAACAAGACTTTTTAATTTAATCTTAAATACCAAAATAATTGTGAGATAAGAAATGCAGCAACAGCTGGTGTAGCCCCAAGTTAAGAGCCACAAACTGACCATCTCAAAACAGTATGGAAAGAAAAGATACAAATCAAATCCAAGCTGGACCAGGATTGATTCAAGTCCTAAGTAAAATGTCAGGATTTTCAGTCCTTTTCATCAGACTCTTGTGATTCTAATCCAGAGTTTTAAAACATAGATTTTAGCTTAAACCCTGAATGTTTCTTCATTTTATAAAGACACATTGTCATCATGAGAATGATACTCTCATGATGAACTTCCAACAAATTCCAAGGATTTCTAAAAGGTAACCTCTAGTATTTTCACTCAAATCATGATCTTTGTAAATTAAGGGAGAACAGAACTGAAGCTTCCATTATCTAGCACAGAATTAAGGACAGATTTAACTTTCATATCTCTAAGCAGAATTAAAGCTCTAAGTCAACAGACAGCAAGTTCTTCACGTTTGTACATTTCTGTACAGATCCATGTCAAGCTTTGTGATTCCGACACTTCCAGTTCTGACATTAAATGCAAGATCATGGCTGCAAACCAATCCTTAATGCGTCCTGCGGAGCCCATTTAACAGTATTTGTATAGTATAAAATGACATCATATACAATTAGAATGTGTATCATATGCAACTCTTCAACTGCTGACTCAACAGAAGATGGTAACTTAGAAATATTTTATGGTATTTTAGAGTAACTATAAAACCACAATATGATTTCCTTATTTTTACGACTGTAAATAAAACTCAGATTTGTTTTAAGCAAATGAAAGTGATGCTCCCACAGGAAAATACATCTTTAGTTTTTACAACATTCCATAACACACAAGATGTACAGAGGGTTTATTTAGCTTCAGAGACATATTTTGCCATCATAAAAATTCCCATCTTTGGCAGTTCTGAGTGACTAGAATTAACTTATTTACTTGGAATTAACATAATAACTTAACCAGATGGTATGAGAGTTACAGTTGATTAGATCAATGACAATAATGTCACCAAGTCTGAGCATCTGACCTTGGCAAAACAAATACTGCAATATTTACAGTTAAAGAGGCAGACAAATCTGTAAAGAATGGCTGTTGGTAAATGGTATGAACACAGAGTTCCTCATTAAGAGAATATGCTACCAGAGAAACTGAATGTTATCTTGTCACCTATTCTATGAAGCTTCCTCTGTTATGAAAAATATTTTTAATATGCATTCCAAGCAGTATTCATTTACGTATATGTACTAATTCTCTCTTTTATTGGTTCATTTCTAGATTTAACAGACATGTAGATAATTGAAATTTTATATAGCACACTAAACAGAATATAAGCCATGCACTGATTTTAACATTTTTATAAACCAAAATTACAATCAGGTAATATACATGCATCTTTTATTTATTGCAAATAATCAAAAAAACTTACTTCATTAATGTATTTTTACCCTAAAGCTTTTCTGAATGTCCAAATAATTTCCCAATTGCATCTCAAAATTAAACCCTTTAGTTTTCATCTCTATACCCCAGGGCTTTACTGCACAACACAACATATTTTAATATGGTTAAATGCTACTGATGTTGCAAAATGTTTTTCCTTATTGAAAATGGTCATTAATATCACTTCATACCTCAGAGAGTATGGTAGTAATTTGGCAATAAAACACACTATTATCATTGTCTTCTAATAACCTGAAAGTGTTGTAATCCTAGGGCCCTAAATGTGTTATGGAATATTATTAGAACAAGCACATTCTGGTCATTATTTAGATGGGAACATTTCCCATGTCTCTCATACCTCATTCAGTAATTGCACACTCCTGCTATAATTAAATCTGCCCATTTTAAATTGTCCATAATATTCTGAGGTTCATTTTCTGGTCCTGTGGGACACATCATTGACTCCATTTTGGGAACAACATACTTTTTAATGATGTATTTTAAATTGTTTATTTTTATTTAAGTGACTGTCTAGAATAATAACTTGAAACATCCTGCATCAGATAAAACAGTTTAAAGTGGGGGAAATGAAAAAAGCAGCAGCAGCTTCCTAAATGTTTATAAAACAAGAGTGAAATACCTCTTCCTCCTTGAAGTGACTTTACCTACTTGTCCAGCACTAAATGTATTTTATTTCAGGGGAAAATTTGAGGCGGGCAGCACTTACTGGAGACAGTCAGGTTCACAGGAGCAGAAATGCTGTCTCCAAGGCTTGGCCAGGACCCCCCCTACCAGAGCCACTTGTACATACCAGCCACACACTCCACTGCCTTCAATTCAGATTGAAATATCTAATATAGCAGGGGAAAAAAAAAAAAAAAAAACCGGAGTGAAGGGATTAAATTAAGAAAAGCCCAAGGCTGCGATGCAGTGTATTTGCAGTGTATTTAAACAAACAACTAACCACATCCAAGTGTAAACTGTTCACTGTGAATAAATTTTGAAAATGGGTATATTTGAAAATGAGTATGTTGCAAAACTGGTCTCATTTAACAGTATTAAGAGCAGCAGCAGCATGATGTGGTCAGCCCATGAGGCATCTCCATCCTGCCCTGCCAGAGCTTGGACAAGAGCATTGAAGGAAAGCTCGCTGCTTCCACATCTCAGCTGAAAGCAAGTGTTAAGCCATTTCCCCCTCATCTAAATAAACCTACACACACAAATCTCATAAGGGATCCCCACTGAATTTTGTGCACAAATAAACTGCAAAATTTGTGCACACCAGGCAAATTGGGGGAAACCCATGAGCAAACTGCTTCCAGACAAAACTAACAAGTGAGCCTGCTTGTCCATTCAGCACCCTCAGCTGAACTGTACAGCATGAGCCAGGGATACACCATACCAGAAAATCCAAAATCCTCAAGGATGGCACCGGGGTTCACTGTCTGTTGTGACAGCACAAAGAAAAAAAAGTGTGTTTATATTTAGAAAAATAATAACACCTAAAGGATATTCCAAAGCCATGTCAAATATATACAAGCCTGCATGGTGGTATAAATCTATGTGACATATAAAATGCTGTAAGAAATAAAGAACTAGAAAGTAGACCACATAATCAAGAAATACTGTGCTTAATGGAACAGTTTGCCGAAATGGGAAACAAACTAATGCTTATGCCTCTCTACAAGCAACTCTGGAGTTTTAAAATGCACAGAAAGATCCAGAAGAAATACTTTGCACTAGATTCCTGCTACACTGTAGATAACAAAAATATTCCAGGCTCAAATAAACTAGTAAGAGAATTAAAATCCTCTTCAGCTACCTGTCAGTAACAAGAAAGCAAAAGCATCAAAGAGCAAAAATTTAAGGATAAAAGGGAGATGAAATTATTGACAGGGACAATTTTAAACACCTGAGCAGTTAACTTCACATATAAACAGGAACTGCTGGGTTTAAGCCGTATTAAATCACCATGAAGGAGTCTGCAGTCAAGCACTCAAAAGTCCCTACATTTGTGATATTTTCCATACACTGTTAATACTTTGCATTCTCATTTACAGCTGGTACTGGATATCCACTGAAAAAACCTCAGTTCCAAAGTTACTGAATTACAGAGAGCCTATCTTCATGTTTGCACACATGTGGATGCACAAAAGTTGGACAGAAGTCCCCAAATCCAACATTTACACAAGACAGTAGAATATTTCACTCCTTATGTGCTGCTATACAGTTGCAGCAGGAAGTTCTCTGTCACACCACCATGCTCTCAGATATTTATTTAGACAGCTTTACAAATCTGCAGCTCTATTGATTTGGATCAAGTACAGTGTTGGAATTCAAGTAATAAACTTCCACTTGACACCAGTCATGTTCCTGGTACCTTGCTGTTCTGCTGACAACTAATTTAGAAATAAAGCAGTATTTTTAGTTTTTAAACTCTCTGATTAAGGAGATAAACATGTTATGAAATTACTCTTGCAGTTATCTCTTATATCTGTCATATTTGAGGTGACAACAGTATAATTGTAATTATCTTTGCAATTATACTGTTATCACCCCAAATCAGAATTAGTAGTCTCTGTCCTCCAAAAATGATAAAAATTCTAATTACTTTTTTCTTAATTTCAGATTCAAAATAGATTAATATATCTGATATGTCTCCAATAGTTGGAATAAGTGAAGTAATAGAAAGAAGCAATTCAGAAATTAATAAAGGAAAACGTCTAGGAGTCCACAAATCAAGAAGGCTGAAGAGCTGTACGCTGTAACAACATCATCCTGAAGAGAAAAGAGAACTCTGAATTTTCAAGCAATGACATGATTTTGATAGCTTAGATCATACTATAATATGTTATAAAAGCTTGTAGCATTATGTGTTCCTTTTACAGAAGATAATCATATTTTAATTCTTTGAGACAAAATAGATACACTAGCATTACAAATTAGCTGGCCAGATTCTCCCTTAACATAACAAAATATTACAAAGATTTCCCAAACACCTAGGAAAAAAAATGATCCAATAGTCACAGTCATTTGTTGGCATTTGCAATACACATTTTGTTGTCTATTGAACAAGCACTAAAAAATATATGCCATAAAACTGCACCTCTGGTTATTTTATCCGTCTTCATTTATAGTGACCTACTTGTCTCTGAAGAAGTTACAGATTTTGCAACTTTTAAATAGAAAGTTGAAAAGAAAAAGCTTTGTAAATTCGTTATCTTTGATATCTTTAACATATGCTAATTTTCATCAATGCAAAATGAAGACCAGCTTTTCCAGAACAAGGTCTTCAAAAAATATATATCTCACTAAAAGACATGCAGGTAGAAATATTGCCTCATCTACCTCTCTGCATAATAGCAAAAAAAACTATGTAACTATTTTTGATTTTTCAGAAAATTATTTGAAATCTGAATAAAAACTAAGAGTTGCCCAGCCTTTTGTGGGGAAGGAAAAAAAAAAAAAAAACAAAAAAAAAACCAAACAAACCAAAAACAAACCACAACCACAAAAACAGAAAAAGCCCCTGAGTGTAATTAAACAGATTGAACACAAGAGGTAGCTCGTGTCTCCGTGTTCTTCATTTGACTAAGAAACAGGAAAGCGAACGAAATGGCAAATACAGCCGCCACAATCAAAGATGTGTTTTTAAAAGCAAGATGGACAAAGGCATTCTTCTGAGCTCAAAGAATTCATAGAGAGCGATGAGTGGGTTATTCTGGGTGTACCTCTGTGGAAAGCACCCTGTTCCCTCTGAGTCATTTCACAGCAAAGCCCTGAGTCCACAGGGAAGAGTTCATTTTCATCCAGGCTGCTTCTTTTTTTCTCCACAGAAAAGGAATGCCATCTGCTTCACATATAATGCCAGTATCTTCTTGAGGATCATTATAACTTACCCTAATTCTAGGCCCTTTTTGTGTGGTGAAGACACCTTCTTGAAAACACAATGATATTGATATTGAAGACGTAATTATAAATGCACAAGTTTTCATATCTGTTTTCAAATATGTTAATTAAAATATGGCACAGTTGCAGGAAAAAAATCAGCTAAAAGGAGTGTGATGTGTATAATATTATCAAGTAGACTACAATTATTACCTCTTCTTGATAAATATGTTTAGAAAATTAATGCTTCAACACTGGACGTCTAATCACTTTAATCATCTTTTAATACAATGGACAAATCCATCAAGATCTACAGCGATTCCCTCACTGTTAGGTTTCTAAAAGTGCACACCAGGAACTTTGAAATGTTTCCTAATGACAATAATTAGGCAGCTGGCCACAATGCTCTGTACCTGTCTGTGGTTCACTCTTAAATAGTTTCTCCCATTAATTACGCTCATGCTGAGAACCAAAAGAGAATATTCATTATGGACAACTCTGGGACGCAGAAGCCTGAACGGGACAGAGCAGCTCCCGCCCCGACTGCTGCCCCTTCCTGGCAGTGGCACACTCAGGTGTCAAACCAGGTCCTGTAGAGACTTGCGAGAGCACCAAGCTTAGGCTCATCTGCAGTAAATATGCTGGAAAAAAAAGGCTTTTATAAAAGATCTTTAAGGCTTGCCTAAAAATATAGAGCATCTTAATTTTCCTACAATTTGTACACGTTACCTATTACTTAAACCCCAAAGGACCAGAAAATAACACCCAGGACCTTTCTAAAGTCACATTTTGTCTTTTGCAAAAGAGCAAAAAGTATATGTAAACGCTACAGGTATAGTTCCTTACTCAACCAAGATAAAATTGCAGGTGAATTTTAAACAAGTAACCTCTCACGAATAGGATTGAAGCTGTCTCTACTCTCAGGTTAGGTGCAACATTCTCCCCTGTGTGTACACAGACACAGACAAGAACACATAAATAAATTTCAGATGAGGATCTGTTCTTCAGGGTAGCATCCTTAGGGCAGATATGCCCCTGCAATGGCAGGATCCCAGTTTTAGCCAACATTCTTCAAATATATGAATGCACTCAACATGAAAGATGAAATGAGGACCTACCAAGTAACCTCTATCACAAAAACAATGCAAAGAAAACCATGTAGAACTCTATACTTTGAATAAAAGCTGTTCTTATCAAGAAGAGATTTCCCATGGGATAGATGATGTGAGGGAAATGTTGCCTATTGCTACAGTAATGTGTAATGTTCAGTGCCATAACAAGTCACATCTTACTGTCATCTCAGTACCCCGAGTTCCCACTCAGAATCTTTAACTGACAGACCTCAAAGCACTTAGTGTTTTATGCTGAAAAGCCAACCACCTATACAAAAACATTTAATGCATGGTATGCAGTGAACTGCACTCTATGATATCTACAGATCAAATTTACCAAAGCATAAGAAACCACAGACATATAGATACAAATATGTATATTCCCTTAAATGGGCAAATACTAAAACACTGAAGGAAAAAAATACACTACAAGCGTATATTTGAGATAAAATCCCCATACTATTTAACTTTGCAGCGTGTTCTTGAGAAACATGGAAATGCAGCTAAAAATTATACTAGTTCCCAAAGTTTACTGAAAACAAAAAAAGGATACTATGACCTTAGTTTCAATCCTGATTTACTTTCAGGGCTCATTAACTTCACATAAAAATATGCCATTATTAAAATTTTAAAGGGGAAAGAATATTATAAACTAATATCCGTTTCATAATTTGTAAAGCTATTATAGTCTACATTTCTTTTTTCATGGACCCATTTCAGGTGCTGTCGAAAACATCTGAAGCAATGATTCATTCAAAAAAAATTTTATTTAAATAACTTAAGTAGACTTAGTAAAATATTTAACTAAGCAGCTCAACACACTTAAGTTTCAACATAGCTGTAGCCGCTCATTGGGAAATACGATTTCCCCAGTTTAATTGAGTGTACAGCACCTGTGACAATGTTGGCACTATCTGTGTGAACTGCCAGACTGCTAACAGGGAGAAGCAGGTAACTCACCTAATGCTCTTACCCACCTAACATCCTTAAATGCTGATGTTTATTTGACAAGACAAGCCAGAGGAATCCAACCCTGGAACACATGGGGGCTGAAGCACCAAAGGAGATTAAATATCAACTAGGGCAGCTGGATGCCATTTCATTTTGGCCTGAACTCAAGTAAAACAACACAGGTAACATGACTGGAAAGCCAACAGAGAAGGCCCAGAGCAACAGGAGCCCTTAGCCAGGACCTACATCACCCCTAGGTAACTGCATGCTGTTAATGAAAACTGCTTTATTCCATCCCCCAATTTTGCATGGACTCCTTGGGCTCCTTTGCCACAGGACAAAGGGGAGCAAGAGGAGCCACGGAGATGGGCAAGGCCAGGCTCGCTGCCAGAGAGTGGTGTGAGAGAGAACCGGACACAGATAACAAGCATGCTCCCACAATTTAATCATTTCTGGGAAAGAGCTTCACAGCGCTGGGTAAGTTGTCTGGAGCCTGTCAAAGTCAAAGGGATTTAGGCACCCAAGATGCTTCTTTAAATTGGAGCTTTGACAGCATCTGGACACAAAGCTCCTGCAGAAGCTGACTAGCTCCACTCGCTAATCTGCTTACGCTCCCTCGGCGGCCGATAACCAGAGTGGCTCCACCAAAGGACGGCTCAGGGTGCCAACCTACAGCTGCTTCTCCAGCAGGATTCAGGGACAAAACCTGTCACCCAAAAACAAGGAGAGGAGCCTCACACCAGTCACAGTCAAGTTTCAGGGAGGGACATCACACACTGACATGTTACCGTCACATTTGTGAGTATCTGATCAAGGCAAACATATCTGAAAAGGTTTTAATATCATTTGTTTAATTACTAATATTAAGAAGTGTTTTGAATACTACAAATTAGGCATATTACAAATCATAAAATCACAGAATGTTAAGGGGTTTGAATGAATGCTAAAGATCATCTAGTCCCCAACTGACCCTGCCATGTGCAGAGACACTTCTCACTAGGTCAGATTGCTCAAGGCATTACCCAACCTGGCTTTAAAAACTGCCTGGGCTGGGGCAAATATACTGGGTTTTAAATGGACAGCGAGGACAGGAGGTACTGATACTTCTTATTGGGTCACAAATCCACTTACTCCAATATAATTGCCTAGACTATTTCAGATCTTTCTCAGTTTTAAAAAAAGGAAACTGAATTACTGTAGTCCTCTTTTATTATCCACTTAGACTTCACTATAAATATCCTAGATGAAGAAGTACTCTATCACATTATGGACAGAATACAAACAAATCCTCATAAATACACTCAGTCAATCCATTTCCATGCAGCTACATCACTAGATGGTAGAAACATCTCTCCATCTTATCAATAACAATTAAAATGTAGTACAAGTGGGAAAAAACCCATTAAAATAGCTATAAAAAGAT
>VYZR01059397.1:26296-36781 GCA_013400675.1 Oxylabes madagascariensis
TTTATATGAAGTTCAGAGTGACACACTAATGCAGCACAGAATCTGGAAAATATGAAAGCTAAAACTTAAGGCATCATCTTATTAATTTTGTCATGGCTCCAAGAATAATTCCCTCAACAGCAACAAAAAGCCATATGCTTTTCCACTTCAGTCTCTCTGTAAAACCAGCTTTCTAGCAGTAGAATTAAGAAAATAAGTAGTAATGAAAAGAAACTTGAAAACAAACAAAAAGGACAAGTTACTTAAAAATTCATGCTGCATTTTAGAAATTAACATAACTAGAATTTTTTTAAGGGACAATTTTCTTCAGATTGTGATTCCTATGGTACAATTTTAGGATTATAACAGAGAAACTTGAATCAAAATCAGTAAGCATAAAGGTATTTTTTTGTTTGATCAAAGCATGAGATACAGCTGCTACATTTTATGAGTCCAACCCAAATGCTGATCTAAACAGTATGAGCAAAGACAAGCTAGGTTCAAATTTGCAACAGGTTTTCAATTTCAGGGTATGAGAATCATGAAGTGTTTACTAAAATGCAGCAGAGGATTAATGTGTTAATCTCAGCAAGTTACCAAAACATAAATTCACTGAATGCATCAGTAAGTACCTATCAGCTTCTGGAGTGATTTAAAAGGAGCCTATCTGAGCTCCATATCATCAAGCTGTTACATTTGGAAATGATTAAGAACAGGTAAGAGGAGTTTCAAGTATTTGTTTAACCTGGATTCAATATCCATACAGTATCTAGGAGGTCCTATGGAAATCTGAAGGAAACACTGCCCTTTCCGTAAGATGGATGCAACACAATCAGAGGGGCTAATCAAGCACTTTATTTCCCAATAAAAGTAAAGTGAGTGTACACATAACACTCTAATTTTTTTCTTGGCAGATGAAAACACAGTTGCTTTTTGGAAGCCATAAAAAGGAAGGGGGTGGGGAAGGGAATGAACGGGTATATCAAGATGGTTATCCTGATCTTTGCACCAGCAAGCACCATACACCAGCTCCCTAACACCTTTACAGAGCAATCCTTCACATTGTTAGCAAATACCCTCAACTCCTTTGCATTTGATGGCCACCCAGAAGACTGAGAACGAGAATTAAGAGAACAGAACGAAGAGGCAGAGGGCTAGGCAGAAATGCCCTGAAGACCTACCCTGCTTGGGTTGGACCCTGCTGCCTAGAGTCACAAACCTTCAACTTGCAAGCTAGTTAAGCAAGGATGGCTCTAAATCCAAAAATTTAAATAATTTACTACAGAGTTTATTTGCTTACTAAACCACCACTTGAATCACTTGGAAGGACTAAAGTTTTACGTTTTTACTAATCAGTAGATGTCAGCTATAATTCTTTTAAGATGTATAACAGGAGGGAAAAAAGTTTCATTCCCTGTTCTGTAATCCACATGTAGCTGTTCCGGTGCCTAAATACCAACTCCAAGACATTAGGCCAAAGGCAATGCTCAAGTTATTTAGTTTATTTGCATCTGAGTTACGTGTCTGTGTTCAGCCCACCTAACGTCTGATGGAGCATGGAAGGAGGAAGAAAAATGAATTCATTATATTTTGGTAACTGAACATACTTTTACATGTACAAAACTGAAGTTCAGTGAATTGTTTTGTAGCAGCAAGCATCAACATTTATAATAATCCAGGAAATCATTGTCATTCTAAGAAGACAAACTATTACACCACTGCTCTGCATCTGTTTCCCCCAATGCAAATCTGTCCATGTCTGTGAGCGAGCACCAGTGCCAATGCTCCATCGCTTGTCTGTGGAGCAAACAGGTGCAGGAGCTGATAGGGAAGAGCTGGGAGTCTCAGACTGCATTTGCAAAGCTGGTATTGTGCCTGAACAATGTCATAAAGTGCAAAAAACACTGCCCAGTGTCATTCATCAAAGCACTATGATCACGTCAAAAAAAGAAATATGTTCTCTGCTGTCAACTTGCTTTAATGAAAATGCATTGCAATATTTAAAAAGTTTTCAAAGCTGACTTCTATTTCTGACAGCTGACAGATTTATGAAAGCTATTTTTGATGAAAAATGTGCAACAAGATTAACAAGATTCAAAACAAAGAAATCAATGTAGTCTGCCTGAACATGCCAAAGTACTAACAGAGGAAGAGAAAGTAACTGAGTAAAGCAAGGACTGTAGAAGAAACCTAAGGCAGTTTAATAGCAATGTTAAAGTTTACAATATGTTAAAAATTGGAACAGCTCTTAATGAACAAACTGACTTCAAGGGTGACAGACTGTGGAACACTGTGGTTCTCTCAAGCACGAACACTTCATGTTTGATCTTGCTTGCAATAAAACCAGAATGAAAGCAATGAAAGACAAATGGTAGAGTTATTGCCATCACCATTTTCCTGGGTTTTCTTTTCAAGAAACAATTCTGTGGAATTTCTTTGGTTTTGTGAGGTTTTTCTTTTGTGGGGTGTTTGGTTTGGTTGGTTTTTTATTTAGGAATTAGCAAATGAAGTAGAAAACTACATTAGGAAAACTTTCCATAACTCATTTTAAACATGACCAGCACAGGAACAACTAAAGCATTTTTAAGTTTATAGTAACCTTTCTAACTATCTCTTTAATATGTATAGCATACAGCAGATCTAAGTTCAAGAGGTTGTGTAAATTTTTTTTGTGACCAGTAGGAATAACCATAACCACCATCCTGTTCTGCATTGCTTCTTTCCAACTTTTGGTCATAAATTCTATCCTAGGCTTCGGAAACCACTCGAGGAAAGATTTTTGAAACTGTTCCCATTCCTACAAAAGTTCTGGCTCTACTTCAATATAAAAACAAGAGGAGATAAAAGCCATTGGTGCAGGAGGAAAGCTGCCATATTTGCCATCATGGAAACATAACTCACACAACTGGAGTGGTGCAAGGGTTTACTGTAAACTCTTCAGAAGGGACAGGCAAGGAAGGAGAAGTGGGCTAGCTCTGTATATGTTAGGAACAGGTTTGATAGCTTAGAGCTGAATCTAAGCAATTAGTGATTGCTAGAGCTGAGTGTTTATGGGGAAGAATCAGGGAGAAAGCCAACAGGGCAGATATCCTGGTTGCAATCTTTCAGAGACCACCTAACCAGGATGAAGTGGTAGAGGGAATATTTTATAAGCAGCTGAAAGAAGATTCACAGTTGCTTTCCTTCTCATGGAAGACTTCAACTTACCAGATGTCTTCTGGAAATACAGCAGAGAAATAGTCCAGGAGCCACCTGCAGTTCATGGAAGGTGACCTCCCTGACAGAGATGGTGAGGAACTCACCTAGGAAACATGCCTGTGGATCCTGTTGTCTGTAAACAGAGGATTGATGAGTGATGTGATGGTTGGAGGCAGTCTTGAGCACTGAGATCACAAAAGGATAGTTTTTGATTCTTGCAGAAGTATGAAAGAAGCAGAACTGCCACAGGCAGCTGAACTGTCACCCTGGATTTCCAGAGGGCAGACTTTGGCATTTTTAGGAGCCTGGGTGACAGGGTCCCTTGGGAAGCAGTATTGAAGGACAAAGGAGTCCAGGAAGGCTGGACATTCTTTAAGAATGAAACTGTAAAGGCACAGGAGCAGGAAGGCCCCACATGCTGAAAGACAAGTCACTGGGGAGAAAGATGGGCCTGACTAGACAGAGAGCTTTGGCTGGAACTCGAGGGGAAAAATTGAGAGCTTATGACCTTTGGAGGAAGAGACAGGTCACTCAGGAGGGCTACAAGGACATAATGAAATTATTTGGCAAGAAAATTTGAAGGACCAAAGCCCAACTAGAAGTTAAATCTGGCTATTGCCATGAAAGACAATAAAAATGTTTCTATGAATACATTAGCAACAAAGTGAAGGCTAAGGAGAATCTCCACTCCTTACTGTATGCAGAGGGAAGCACAGTGACAAAGGATGAGGAAAACACCAATGTACCTAATGCCTTCTTTGCCCCAATTAAAGAGCAGTTCTACAGGTATCCAGTCCCTGAGCTGGAAGACAGGAGAATGAAACCACTGTAATCCAAAGGAAGCAACCTGCTACACCACTAGGACACACTCAAGTCTACAGAGCCAGATGGGATACACCCAAGGGTACCAAGGGAGCTGGGGGAAGTGCTCAGCAAGCCCTTTTCCATCACTCATTAGCAGCCAAGGCTAATCAGGGAGGTCCTGGGTGACTGCAAGCTGGCAAATGTGATACCCACCTACAAGAAAAGAGGAAGGAAGATCCAGGAAACTACAGGCCTATCAGCCTGACCTCAGAGCTGGGAAAGGTCATGGAGCAGCTGATCTTGAGTGCCACTACACAGCACATCCTGGACAACCAGTGAATCAGGCCCAGCCAGCACTGGTTTATGAAAAGCAGGTCCTGCTTGACCAACCTGATCTCATTCCATCACAAGGTGACCGCTTACTGGATGAGGCTGCTGATGTATCTGCCTACACTTTACTGAAGCCTTTGACACCATTTCCCACAGCATTCTCCTGGAGAAACTGGCTGTTCATGGCTTGGATAGAAATGCTCTTTGTTGGGTAAAAAACTGGCTAAACAGCCAGGCCCAGATCCAGTGGTGGTAAATGGAGTTACATCCAGCTGGCAGCCAGTCACCAGTGGTGCTCCCCAGGGCTCAGTATTATCTCTACTATATGTTTAAGACTATTATCAATGATCTGGGATGAGGAGATTGAGGGCACCTTCAATCAGTTTGGAGGGAACACAAAGCTGAGCAAGAGTGTTGATTGACTGGAGGGCAGGAGGGCTCTGCAGAGGGCTCTGGACAGGCTGGATCAGTGAACTGAGGCCAATGGTCTGAGGTTCAACAAGGCGAAGTGTAGGATGCTGCACTTGGGTGACAACAACCCCTGCAACACTCCAGGCTGGGGGAAGTGTGGCTGGAAAGCTGCCTGGACGACAAGGACCCGGGGGTGCTGAATATAAGCCAGCCTGTGCCCAGGTGGCGAAGAAGGCTGGTGACACCCTGGCTTGGATCAGCAATGGTGTGGCCAGCAGGACCAGGGCAGTGATTGTCCCCCTGTACTCAGCATTGGTGAAATCTTGAGTCCTGTTTCCAGTTCTGGGCCCCTCAGCACAAGAAGGACATTGAGGTGCTGGAGTGTGTCCAGAGAAAGGGAACAAAGCTGGGGAAGGGTCTGGAGCACAAGTCCTAGGAGGAGTGGCTGAGGGAGCTGGGATTGTTTAGCCTGGAGAAAAGGAGGCTCAGGGGAGACCTCATCACTCGTTGCAAGCACCTGGAAGGAAGCTGTAGCAAAGTGGGGGTCTGTCTCTTTCCTCACTAACAAGTGCTGGAACAGAAGGGAATGGCCTCAAGTTGGGCCAGAGGAGCTTTAGATTGGATCTTAGGAAAGGTTTCTTCACAGAAAAGGTTATCAAGCATGAGAGCAGGCTGCCCAGAGGAATGATTGTGTCACGATCCCTGGAGGTATTTAAAAGATGTGTGTATGTGGCACTTAGGGACACAGTTTTGCGGTGGCTTTGGCAGTGCTAGGTTAACAGAGACTTTTTTCAACCTAAAGGATTCTTTGATTCTAAATGTGTAATGTGCTATTTTTGCTATACTTTTTTTTATTATTTTTCATTTCTTGACTACATTTAATTCATCTGAAAGGCAATTTTCCTAAGACTGACAAGGAAACTAAGATCTTGATTTTTCAGTTTTGAACTTAGACCACATGAGACATCTCACTATTTCTGACCCTACTGAAAACTAGAGTAACAAAGCCTGTGGGAGAAAAGAGAAAATTAAAACAACATCGATTTTTCACAAAGAAAGTACCCTAGAAGAAAAGCTGTCAGTCACAGATGACAAGAAGCCAGTTACAGCAGAAGCGTGAAACATGAGCATCACACTCTCACTACTTTCTATTTATTTTAAATAACAGATGAACAGTCGTTAATATTTACTGTATTTCAATTTAGTCAGATAACACAATATTCAGCCCGAAGTCAGATTAGGCAGCAGCTGGTTAGATGGATGTCATCTGTCAGGGGCCGTTCTTCTAAAAGCCACTAATACTGTCAGTGAAAATTACAGTCTACAAATCAAAAGAACGTAAGTGTTTGAACTGAAACACATATGAAATCAAACAGTTCCCACTGGATTTTCCCCATGTGCTATTACCTCCATGTTCAATTCACACTTCAAGTGACAGAAATTGCTGAGAAAGCAAAACATTGCTTGCTTGCTTTCTATCTGAGAAGTATACTTTGAGCCAGGGGACATATTTTTAGATAATTAAAAATAATTTTCTTTCCTTTTTGTCAAGAAATATTAAAATCAACCTGTTGTAAAGCAAAATGCTCACTCACTCTTGTACAGGACAGCAGGAGGCTAAACTTTGTTGCTATTACAAAAGTGACATCTCAGTTGGAAATGAGATAAAATCCTTTTCCATTAGTAAATTCTGTAACATTAAAATACAACTTCTTCTAACAGTATTAAAATGAAAACAAAGACCATTCACTCAAAACTTCAGTGACTGCTCAAAATACATGTCAAAATACTGCTTATACAGCACAAAAAACTCCCATAAGCTTTATATCATGCAAGGAGGATCATTCCACAAAAACAGTGGCATAGCACTGAAAACATACTTTCAAGTACTGAAGGGTACTAAAACACTAATTTTCTGTTTCTGCTGAAGTGCTGAGAATATGAGCATTTTGAAATGGAGTGTTATGATACATACATCCAGAAATCATTCTTCTTTTTGTTTGTCCCATCTAGTTTGTATTTGGTAGGCTTTTCCTCCTTAATTGGAACTAAACACCTAAACCTAGAAAGGTATTATTGCAGCTGACAACAGTGTCTTTTGAAATGCATCATCCCCATTTTGAGGATATAAGCACAATAAGCAGCAATAAAAAAATGCATGTATGCTGCTTCCTTGCTAATCATGGAATGCCACCAAGAATTTTAAATTAATAATCAGCGTGGAGCAGTACTGCCTGGGTGCCAGCGGGATGCTGAGTTCGCACAGAAGGGTGGGCAGATCCCTACTGGGCAGCACTGGGAAGGCGAGGCAGGAGTGTACCCTCGTGGTGAAGGCAGCTCCTGCAGACCAGGCTGTGACAGCACAAATGTAGCTGGAACGTCCTGTGACAGTCACCAGCACAGTGGAGGCCGGACCACAGGATCTGCAAGGAGATGCCAAGAAAGCTGGGCTTAATCAGTTTAAAGAGGAGGCTAAAAGAGAAGCTTATTGCTGTCATCTGTGACCTGATGGGAGGGAAGAGAGAAACCAGAGCCGGGATCTTCTGAGAGGTGACCCAGAAGTGGGAGGAGATGCAACAATCACACTAATTGCAACACCAGGAAGTCAGATGAGGCTTTGGAAGCATTTTTTCCCCTTGTCAGCAAACACTGGAACAGGTGCACAGAGAGGCTGTGCAATCTGAGCCTTGGAGACGCTCAGATCCAGACCCACAGGACCTGTTTGCAGCAAGGGGTTGGACTTCACGCCTCCAGAGGTCCCTTCCAGCCTCAACCATTCTGTAGCTCTGTGACTGTTTTGTTTCTTAGTCTCCTCAGTGCCTACATTTCAACAGCAGATCAAAAGAATTCACCTGAGACAGGGTGAGAATTTCCAGCTGTGAGAAGTTTGGTGAAGACACACAGAACCTACCAGCTCAGCACGCTGGATTTGGCCAAACTTAACCCGGTCTCCTGTGGGTCACCACCAGCCCTTTGTGGGCACAAGCAAGAACAAGGACCTGCCTTCCCTTGCACCTCCTTCTCTCTCAGCACTGGGTAACGTCATGCACTGCCAACTGGAATGGCCAATTGGCCGTTTTGCTCCCTTGGCTAGCAGGGCTGGACACCTGAATGCCTTTTTCACCCAGCTTTGCTAAGGGAGACTCGTTGTCCCCTCTAATATCCAGAGCTCGGCTGATAGCAAAGCTGCTCCCAGCATCCAGACTACTCCTTGCAGCAGAGGCCATTGTATTACCCCTTCTCCTATGACCTGTCCTTTTTTTATGGCAGATTTATCAGCACACTGACCCCACTCGTCGCAACCAACAATTCCCAGTGCTGAAGCCAGGGAGAGATGGGAAGCACGGCCATGGCTAGGGAAGGTGGGAGGTCACACTCATCTGCAGCACCACCACAGTCTAAGATCAGCTAAAATCTGCCACTAAGCCACACTTTTAGGAGCCAAAAAGTGTGGTTAATCATGTTAGCTCTTACATGAGCTACAACAACAATTACTCAAACAGAATTAAAAATAATAGCTCAATTTAGATCACATGAACCTCTAAATTGTCAAAATAAAGCCTAAAATTTTGCTTGCATTAAAGAAATCACCAATTAAACTTGAAAACCTCCTGGCAACATGCTGTTATTTTAACACCACAACAAAATATTTCTTGAGATAGTATGACTGTATGCAATACCATAATAACTTCCAGGACAAGGCACCAAGAGAAGGAACCCACGACTCTGGAAGAGGACAACTTCTCTCTTAGTGCACTGGAAATCAGCAGCAAGGAGGGCACTAACCAACACCACCAAGGCACGATGATTTACACTGCTGTAGGGAGCACTCCAACACACACATCTACCACAATCTCCACGAACAAACCTCAGTAAGAAAAGGAAAACATGAATTCAAGACTCACAATGGCCAAACCTCTCACTATCATTCCACTCTGCTTCGATTTTACTCGGTTTAACCGAAGGTGAGCCTACTTCACCAGCTACAACCCACCTCACCCTGCTGCAACCACAGTTTTAATAATAATAGCTAACCACTATGGTTAAGCTTGCCAGGCTCCACAGGGAATGAGTTTTGCTAGGCCAACTTTCTGCTAACAACGCAGCTGCCAGAGGAACCTAAACGCTCTTATCTCCCAGTGCTCTGTTACACTTATCACATGCTTTTCCTCCTTACATGCTTGTCTGGTTTCATTAAAAAAAAAATAGGATCAGGTTTTTCACAATAAATCCTCAGGCTCACACTTAAAGCTGATTTCCTTCTCCCCAGAGAAGGCATTCAAGATTCCCCAGAGAATTCAAAACTAACTCTTGCAAAAGATATGAAGAAAATCACTAGATGAAAAGTAATCACAGATCATGGTTTTCAAAAATAACTTCTGAAGATTAAATGAGATTAATTAATTTTCCTTTACTGCTTAGTTATCTTAAGTGATTATAAATCATTTGCTGGTAGCTGGTGCTGTGGCTTTTTGCTCACCAGACCCGTCACACACCAATAATCCTGATCCTGGCACATCTACTACATACTGATGTGAAAAACCATTACCCTTTTGGGCAACCTCCTTCCCTAACACCTCCAAACTTCCCAGTGTCGTTTTTCCACTCAGTGTGTTTTTTTCTAATCAGACAGCAGAAAGTTTAACTCATAGGCCTTTGCCTGCTCTCAGATGCTCATAACAAGGGATCTGGAACACTCCTATTAACTGAGTCATATTTAAACACAGGGATTGGAAGATTTTCTAACAACACCCTCTTTGTATGTATTGTTCCATATCTGGGATAGCGGGCAGTGAACCCCACATGTTTCAGGAATTATAGAGCTTAAAAGAAAAGGAAAATGAAGTTTGTCATCTCAATTCTGTAGCACTCCATGGAAGAAAAATATGAGTATTAGTGAATAAACCACAAATCTGCAGGCTGTGCAAGCCTTGTATGAGCATGGAACTTTGCCAGGTTCCAAAATGCTGTATGCAATACATAAGTAGTTATCAGGAAAACAGTTTCAGATCTTAATTAATCCACTGAGGCTCCAGCCCATGTCCCAGTAACCAGTCAGCTGGCAATGACAAAGAGAAATAAGACTTGAGAGGCTCTCACAAAACAGCTAAAAATAAAAATGGATCTGTTTTTTATATTCCCCTGCACATAAGGATTTTGCTCTCAAATTTTTACTTATTTATAGTTTATACTTCATGCAACTGATTTTGTTCTTCATTCAAAACGTAACAAGAGGCAGCCACTTCTCCTAAAACTATCAAATATTTTATACATTATGTTGCATAATACTTGTACACCTAAGAAGACCAGCCTACATATTTCTGGAATGTGATGTCTATCCAGATCAATCAATATAACAAAATCAGCAGCCAGTGAATGTAATTACCATCAGATTTTCTACCTCAGAACAGATAAGCCTAGGGAGAACAACAGAATAAAAAAGTGATCTGTAATAATAAATAATTTGATGAGAAGATTATCTTGAAAGAGGTTCATTGCTACATCAGATAGGATATTTGATATTGTTGGGTTTGAATACTTTGTGATTTTCCATGTCTAGTAAGAAATGTTTTGTTAGCTAAGCTAACAAAAAAACCCATGGAACAGCAAGAGAAGCACAGCAATTTGCCTTAACACTTCCTTACATTAATGTAATTCAGAAAACATAAAAAATGTTTTTTTAAAAATGTTCTCAGACTCTTATTACTATTTTACCAGTAATTTAATAATTTTCATTAGGGGAAAGTCAAAATGAAATTTTAC